>PVJL010007834.1:0-73431 GCA_004026885.1 Lyroderma lyra | reverse complement strand
GGTACACTGCTGGTGGGGGTGCAACCTGGACAACCACTGTGGAAGGCAGTGTGGAGGTTCCTCAGAAAATTGGGAATGGAGCTACCATTTGACCCAGCAATCCCCCTTCTGGGGATCTACCCAAAGAACTTGAAAACCTTTGTCCGCAAAACTTATGTACCCCAATGTTCATTGCAGCACTGTTCACAGTGGCCAAAACGTGGAAACAACCAAAGGTCCCTGCGACAGATGACTGGATAAAGAAGCTGTGGTACATATACACAATGGAATATTACTCAGCTGTAAGAAAAGATGAAATATTGCCATTTGCGACAAAATGGATGGACCTGGAGATCATCATGCTAAGTGAAATAAGCCAGACAGAAAAAACAAAGAAGTGCATGATTTCACTCATATGCGGAATATAAAACTGAAAGCAAAGAAAAAAAGAAATGAACAAACAAATAACCCATGGACACAATCGGTAGTTTAATGTTTATTTGGGGACGAGTGGGTTAGGGAGGGGAGAAAGGGGAGGGGGTGGGAGAGGAGGGGGGAGCTAAATATAAGTTGATGGAAAGAGAAGTCACATTAGGTGATGAACTTATTATACATCAAGGTGACAATGCACTGTAGAATTGTATGCCTGAAACCTATGTAATCCTTGCTAACAGATGTCACCCCATTAAGTCTAACAATAAAAATGAATTAAAAAAAAAAAGAACTACTGGGGTCTCCAAATAAAAACAAGGAATTATGTAATTATTGTTATTTGCTTTTCCCTTTTTCATTTTTTTGTAATTTTCTTTTATCAGTACTCTCAATTTCTATTTTCATAAGTCTATATTATTTATTTATTATTTTTTAATTTCATTTTTAAAAATATTACCTCTTTCCATATTATTTTTGTTTTCTTTCCTTTGTTCTTTCTCTTCAAGAATGCAATCAGGCACACTGGAGATTAGCCCAAATCCAACACTGATTGGGTGAGGGGATGTGATGTCCAACTAGTGTGGCAAATGTTCTTGTGGCCCTTTAGAGGAGTAGCAATCTGCAACTTACCAGAGAACTTTTTGAGTCACTCTACTGCACCTCCAGGGCAACTAAAATTGTGCTGCAAGAGACATATGAAACACCCAACAGGAGAGGAGAAAGAAAGAAAACAAAACAAAAGAAAAACAAAAGTAAATTTTTTTTTTTGGTTTGGATGTTTGTTCTTTCACTATTCTTAAGTCATCTTTTTTCTTTTACCTTCACCTTTCTGTATTTTTTTCTTTTACATTGTCTTTCTTCTTTTTCTCTTTTCATTTTTTAACTCTTTTTAATGATTTACTACATTTGTATTTCATGTCTTTAATTTTATTTTTTAAATTTTTTTGTCTTTTTTCTCTATATATTTTTATTTTTATATTTTTTGAGTTTTATTCTAATTTTTAATTCTTACGTTTAATGTCTTCATTATTTTCTCAATTTTATTACTATTGTTAAAACTTCTCTTCCTTCTTTTCTCTCCAAGATTGCAAAGGCAACCTGAAGTGTTACCCTGCCCGCATAGAGAAACTTTGGGAGGCCAGGTGATCAACCCTGCCCCACTAGTGGGAGAAGACTTTCTTCAGGTTTTTTTCAGGGGTGGTTATTTAATATTGCCTGAAAAACTTCAAAAGTTGCTCTGTCAGTGCCCTCTACCCACAGGGCAGACACCGCTTTGCTATGAGTGGCAAACTCTGAGGCTCTCAGGAAATTTTTGGTTGTTGATTGTTTTTTTATATACTTGTATGATTGTGTGTGTGTGTTTCTTCCTTGAAATTTTCTTCTCCAACTGAACACAACCCCCCCAAATATTTACCCTGTCAACACTGAGGAACTCTAGGTAGACGAGTGATCAGTCCCACCTAACTAATGGGAGGAAGACTTTCTTGTGAATTTCAGCAAAAGTGGCTGTCTACAGTGGTCTAGTAAGTTTTCAGTATTCCTCTACCATTACCCTTGGACAGTTAACAGTGTGCTTTGAGGGACATGCCACTTAACCACTACTGAAAAACATACAGAACACACTTAAGGGACATTCATAGGTTACACACAGAAAAAGTCGAAGAGATTGCACCATTGGACCACAGGACACATACTACGTAAGACAAACATTAAATGCCATAAGAGATATACCAAGTACTTAGAAGAAAGCACAGAAAATAAATCAGAATGAGAAAACAGAGAAACATACCCAAATTAAGGAACAAAAGAAATCACAAGAAATATAGTTAAATAAAATGGAGACAATTAATGTACTGGAGCAAGAGGTTAGAAAACAGGTTATAAGAACGTTTAAAAAACTGCCTGAAAACTTCAACAAAGAGATAATAACCATAAAGAAAAACAGTGAAACCATAAATAAAGATCAAAGAAATAAAGAATACACCTGAAGGAATTAACAACAGGTTGGATGAAGCAGAAAATCGAATTAGCAATCTGATGGACAAGAAAATACCCAAATGTAAAAACAAAGAGAAAACAGATTTTTAAAATATGAGGATACCCCGAGAGACCTCTGGGACAACATCAAGCTTAACAACATTTGGATCATAGAGGTACCCAAAGGAGATGAGAGAGTGCAAGGGATTGAGAAACTGTTCAAAAACATAATGACTGAAAACTTCCCTACCCTGGCAAAAGAAATAGACACATAAACCCAAGAAGAACAGAGAATACCAGTCAAGATGAGCCTAAATACACTTACATCAAGACACTTCATAACTGAAATGACAAAGATTAAAGACAAAGAGAGAATCTTGAAAGCAATGAGATAAAGAAAAAAACTTACCGATAGGGGAGCTCCCATAAGGCTCTAAGTGGATTTGTCCATAGAAACTTTGCAGGCAAGAAGAGAATGGCAGGAAATTCTCAAAGTAATGAAAAACAAGGGCCTACAACCAAGACTACTCTACCCAGCAAGACTATCATTTAAAATTGAACCAGAGAGAAAGAACTTTCCAGACAAGAAGAAGCTAAAGAAATACACTACCATCAAGTCAGTGTTACAAAAATTTCAAGGGGACTTCTTTAAGCAAAAGAAAGAAGAAAGAAAACAAACAAACAAAAGAAAATAAAACAAAAGAATAATAACATATCATGGGATTGACTATGTATTTATCAATAATCATTTTAAATGTAAATGGATTAAATGCTCCAAATAAAAGACAGAGTGTTGCCAAATAGATAAGAAACAAGACTCAGGCATATATATTGTCTATGAGAGACTCACCTCAGAATGAAAGATACACATAGACTGAAAACAAGGAGATGGAAGAGTATATTTAATGCAAATGGATATTTAAAAAAGCTGGAATAGCGATAATTATATCAGAAAAAAGCTTTATATTAAAGACTATAATGAAAAACAAAGAAGGATATTACATAATTATAAAGGGATCAGTCCAACAAGGCCACATCACTCTTGTAACCATTCATACACCCAACATAAAAGCAACTAAATACATAAAGCAAATTTTGACTGACATAAAGGCAGACATTAACAGCAGCACAATCATAATAGGGAATTTTAACACCCCACAAACACCAATGGATAGGTTGTCATGACAGAAAAACAATGTGGATACAATGGCCTTAAATGACACGGTAGACCAAATTAATTTAACTGATATTTTTAGAGAACTACATCCCAAAACAGCAGAATATCCAATTGTATCAAACCTACGTGAAACATTTTTTTAAGAGAGACCACATGTTAGGCCACAAAACAAGTTTAAATAAATTTAAGAAAATTGAAATTATACCAAGTATACTCTTTGACCACAACAGTATAAATCTAGTAATCAATTACAAGAAAAAATGAAATATGTACAAACACCTGGAGGCTGAACAATATCTTATTAAACAATGAATGTGTCAAAAAGGAGATTAAAGAAGAAATAAAAAGATACCTTGAGATAAATGAGAATGAAATCACAACTGCACAAAATCTATGGGACACAGAAAAAGCAGTCTTGAGAGGAAAATTCATAGCAATGCAGGCCTATCTAAAAAACAAGAAAAATCTTTAATAAACACTTTAACTTTACACCGAAGGAAACTGGGAAAAGAACAATAAACAAAGCCTAAAATCAGCACAAAAAGGAGATAATAAAAATCAGAGCAGAAATACATGAAATTGAGACTAAGAAGACAATACAAAAGACCAATGAAACCAAAAGTTGGTTCTTTGAAAAGATAAAGAAAATTGACAAAACTTTAACCAGACTCCTCAAAAGAGAAAGAGAGAGAGAGAGAGAGAGAGAGAGAGAGAGAGAGAGAGAGAGAGAGGACTCAAATAAATAAATAAAAAATCAAAGAGGAAAACAGACATCACAGAAACAAGGAAACTATAAGAAAATATTATGAAAAATTATATGCCAACAAATTAGGCAATTTGGAAGAAATGGATAAATTTTTAGAAACATACAAACTTCCATGATTAAATAAAAAATAAACAGATAATCTAGATAGGCCACTTACTAAAAATGAAATTGAATCAGTAATCAACAAGCTCCCAACTAACAATAGTCCTGAACCAAATGGCTTCACAGGTGAATTTTACCAAACATTCAAAAAAGAATTAGCATCTATACTTCTAAAACTATTTCAGAAAATCCAAGAAGTCAGACACCCAGACTCCTTTTATCAGGCCACCATTACCCTGATTCCAAAACCAGAAAAAGACACTAGAAGAAAAAGAAAGAAAGAAAGAAAAAGAAAGAAAGAAAGAAAGAGAGAAAGAAAGAAAGAAAGAAAGAAAGAAAGAAAGAAAGAAAGAAAATTATAGGCCAATATCCCTAATGAACATACATGCAAAAATTATCAACAAAATATTAGCAAATTGAATTCAACAATACATTAAAAAAATCATACACCATGATAAGGTGGGATTCATTTCCAACATGCAAGGTTGGTTCAATATGTAAATCTATGTAAATCTATTAATGTGGTACATCACATAAAAAAAGAAAAATAATATATGGTAATTTCAATAGAGGCAGAAAAATCATTTGATGAAATTAAGCAGCCACTTATGATAAAAAACATTCAAGAACATGGAAATAGAAGGAATATATATCAATTTAATAAAAACTTTATATGATAAACCCATAGCTAACATCATACTTAATGGAGAAAACCTAAAAGCATTCCCCTTAAGATTAGGAATAAGACAAGGATGCCCATTGTCACCAATCTTGTTCAACCTATTTCTGGAATTCCTAGTTACAGTAATCAGATGAGAAAAACAAATAAAAGGCATCTAATTTAAAAAAAGAAATGAAACTACCATTATTTGCAGATGACATGATACTGTATATAGAGGACACCAACGATTCAAGGCCAATATTACTGGCACTGATAAATGAATTTATTAAATTTGCAGGGTATAAAATCAATATAAAGAAATTAGTTGCATTCTCATATAGCAATAACAAACTAGCAGGAGAAATTAAGAAAACAATCCCATCAAATATAATAATATTCTTAGGAAGAAATTTATCCAAGGAAGTAAAAGACCTGTCCTCAGGAAATTCTAAGACACTGAAGAGAGAAATCAAGAACACACAAATAAATAGGAAAACATATCATGCTCATGGATAGAAACAATTAATATAGTTAAAATGTTTATACTACCCAAAGCAATGTATAGATTCAATGTAATTTGCATCAAAATAACAAAGGCATTTTTCACAGAAATAGGACATATAATTTTAAAATTTATATGAAACCATAAAAGACCTAGAATAGCCACAGAAACCGTGAGTAAAAAGAACAAAGTTAAAGGAATCATGCTAACAGAAATCAAATTATACTATAAGGCCACAGTTATCAAAACATCATTGTATTGGCATAAAAACAGACATAGATCAATGGAACAGAATGGAGACTCCAGAAGTAAATCCATGTCTATATGGTGAACTAATTTACCGTAAAGGAAGCAAGAACTTGCATTTGAGTAAAAACACAACAATAAAAAAAACCAAACAGCCCAATTAAAAAATGGGCAGAAGACCTGAATAAACATTTATTCAAAGAGGACATACAGATGGCCAATAGACACATGAAAAGATGTTCAACATCACTAATTATCAGAGAAATGCAATTCAAAATTACTATGTGATACAACCTCACTTCTGTTAGAATGGCTGTCATCAATAACTCAACCAACAACAAATGTTGGCAAGGATGTGGAGAAATGGGAACACTTTTACACTGCTGGTGGGACTGCAAATTCATCCAACCATTATGGAAAACAATATGGAGGTTCCTCAAAAAATTAAAAATGGAACTGCCGTATGATCCAGTAATTCCACTCCTGGGTATTTATTCGAAGAAATCCAAAACACCAATTTGAAAAAAATATATGCATACCTATGTTTATTGCAGAATTATTCACAATAGCCAAGATATAAAAACAACCTAAATATCCATCAATAAATGATTGGATAAAGAAGCTTTGGTACATTTACACAATGCAGTATCACTCAGCAATAAAAAAGAATAAAATCTTACCATTTGCAACAAGATGGATGAAACTAGAAGATACCATGTTAAGTGAAATTAGTCAGACTGGCAAAAACGAATACCATATAATTTCACTCATATGTGAATTCCAAAGAACAGAATTAAAAAAATAAAAATAGAATAAAAACAAAAACAGAAACAAAAATCTCAATTTAAAAATGGGCAGATTATCATGCTAAGTGAAAAGACAGACAGAAAGAACCCAGAACTACACGTTTTCACAAGTGGAACATAAAACTGAAAACAACAGAAAAACAAAACTCATGGACACAGTTAATAATTTAGTAGTTAGGGTATGAGGCAAAGGCATAGGAAGTAAGAGACAGAGAAATATGGTGATAAAAAGATATCTGACTCTGGGTTATGAACACATAATGCAACACATAGAGAAAGTAATGTAGAATTGTGCACCTAGAAGCTATGTAATTTTTGCTGATCAATGTCACTCCAGTAAATGTAACAACAAAAAATTATAAAAAATGAAGCTGAGCTATGAACTATTACCATATACTGTTGCATCCCACATGACACAGGCAGTGGGTGAACGAAAAGGGTGGTGCAAGGTGAGTAAATACAGCAGCCAAAAATAAGTTTCAAGCAGGGCCAAGGGGCTCCAGCCTCATGAACTGAAAGAGCCCCGAATCAGGTCACTGCATAACCCTTATTGGTGAGCATACAAGGAAGTGAGACTGGTTATTCCATGGTCTGTGAGTAACATTGCCTAGGGGACTCCCTTTTTTCCGAAAGTCCCCATTGTGTTTCAACATGAATTGTATATAAGAACATATAGCCCCAAGGACTCAGTGTACCAAAACTACCCCGGTGGGTAGACTCAGTACCTAACTCATTCCTGTTGGCACATCACTGAAATTGTTCTTTTGGGTCACCATGGGAGTAGCGTGGGACACAATTCAGGCAGGTGGTTGATGATTAACCTCAGAAAGGGTCAGAGGCTGTCCCTCACCTCTGTTGAGCCCAAGCTCTCTCCTGTTGGCCCCTATGTGACTGTGCTTGTCTTAGGTTGTTCCTCCCTTGAGGAATCTTACCTGTAATTGACTAACTAGCCATCCTCCAGGGCCATACAGGGTGATGTGAGGTATTCTATGCCCCCGTGGCCTCCACACTTAGCTCCTGCCTTAGGAAGTCATGGGGAATGCATGGGGGGACAGATGGTTTGGTAGTTGTAAGGCAACAATATACTAAAATTAACTCAAAGTGGATTAAAGACCTTTATATAAGACCCAAAACAATAAACAGTATAGAAGAAAACATTGGTACTAAACTTATATATAGACCTAGGGCTTGAGGAAGACTTTGTGAACCTGACTTCAAAGGCAAGGGAAGAAAAAGCAATAATAAATGAATAGGACTATATGAAACCAAAAGTCTTCTGCACAGCAAAAGAAACCATCAACAATGCAAAAAGATGGCCAATTGAATGGAAGAAAATATTTTCAAACAACACATCTGATAAGCGTTTAATATTTAAAATAAATAAAAAACTAGTATGACTCAGCAACAAGAAAACAAACAACCCAATTAAAAAGTGGACAGAGGACCTAAATCACTTTTCCTATGACGAAGTACAAATAGCCCACAGACATATGAAAAAATGCTCAACCTCACTTTATCTCAGGAAAATGAGAATCAAAATCACAATGAGATACCACCTCACACTGGCTAGAATAGCCATTATCAACAAAACAAGTAATAACAAGTACTAGAGAGGACGTGGAGGAAAAGAAACTCTTACATAGTGCTGGTGGAAATATTAATTAGTACAACTGCTATGGAAGACAGTGTGGAGGTTCCTCAGAAAAATTGGAAATGGAATTACCATATGAACCAGCAATCCCTCTTCTGGGTATATATCCCAAAATCTTGAAAACCTTAGTCTTCAAAGACTTATGTACCCCAATATTCATTGTATTCTGTTTATGGTTGCCAACACATGCAAACAACCCAAATGCCCTTTGGTAGATGACTGGATAAAAAAGCTGTGGGACATATACACAATGGAATATTACTCGGCTATAAGAAAGATAAAATACTACCATTTGTGAAAAAAATGTATGGACCTAGACATCATCATCCTAAGCAAAATAAGCTAGAGAAAAAAAACACAAGAATTATATGATTTCACTCATATGCAGAAAATAAAACTGAAAGAAACAATGAAAAACACACAAAGGAACAATAAAATGTATGGACACAATCAGTAGTTTAATGGTTATTTTGGGGCAAAGACAGGGAGAAAAGAGGAAGTGGGAAGCAGAAGGAGGGAGGAGAAACAAAATACATGGTGATGGTAAGAACTCACACTGGGTGGTGAACATAGGATGTAACAAGTAGAAGATGCACTGTAGAATTGTACACCTGGAACCTATGTAACTCTTGCTAACTGATGTCAACCTAATAAGTCTCACATTTAAAAAGGAAAATGAAAAGATGTTTTCTTACAAGTTTGTGCCAAAAACTTGGGTGAGCATTTTATATAGTATCACATTATACATGGTCAATAATGGTAAATAAATTCTTTAACACAAGAAAGTATATTGTATTAGTAGCTTTTATAATATTCATTTTAGGTTTGAGTACATAGCAGGTATACCACCACCACAAAAACAATGATAAATGTAGCTTAATATCATAAAGCACTTATCTGTACACATTGCTTTAAGGACTTGTCTTTTATACCAATTCACTGAACTCTCTTAACAAACCAAAGAAATAGGCCCTGTTATTATGTTTATTTTACAGTTGAGGAAATGGAGGCTAAGGAAGATTAAGAAAATCATCACACCACTAACAAATGGTGGAGCAAGTTTAGAAATTCTGACATTCTTTCTAGATAATTGCTAAATAAATAATATGTATTAAAATTAAGAAGGTGGGAAAAAAAGATGAATAATAACTAAATGTTAAACATTTTATTGACTATTCCAACTCTTTACATTAACTTTGTCTTATTAAATATGCAAAATAGTCAACAGCTATTTGTGCTTTAATAGTGGTGTTTTATGCTAAGGTTACAAGGAAGGTAATAACGAAGGACAAACTGGTAAAATGTGCTTCTAGAGTATCCAAGTTTACATAATTATGGCAGGCTTTTCAACTTGATGTTATTAGATGTTTTCTATAGATACATACCCCAGTGATCTATACAAGGAAATATCACCAATATTTTTTAATAATGTTATATCCAGAAACATTCCATAGAATAAAAATAACACTTCAAATAACATTTAGGGTTAGATAAAATAAAATAAATAGTACCACAAAATAACATAAACACAGAATAATGAGGTTTATCACATAAATTTAATAATGTGACATTGACTTTTTATAATTTCTAATTTCATTTAGTGATCATTATTTTATGTTAACTCTTTTGGCATGACATTGTTTAGCAAATATTATATAGGTTCCAGGAATACAATTCTACAGAGAATTGCATCATGTGTTCTCACCCCAAAGTCTGTTCTGTTTCCATCATCATATATTTGATTCCTCCTTCTCCTGCAACCCTTCCCTTGTTTCCCTCAGGTAAAAACTAAACTACTGATGGTGTCCATGAATTTTTGGGTTCTTTTGCTTTTGGTTTTATATTTCACATATGAGTAAAGTCATGGAAACAACAAAACTGCCCTTTGATAGATGACTGGATAAAGAAGCTGTGGTACATATACACAATGGAATATTACTCAATTATAAGAGAAGAAGAAATGATAAACTAGTGATCATTTTTATTTCTAAGTTGGCCTGGGTAGGTTATCTTATACAAGGTCACAGTTGCAAGTCTGAATTCCTCAGGCTGGTTAACTTTGCAGCCACAAAGCAAGAAGTCTTACTCAGGTCCACGTGTCTTTGCTTGTAAGTGTCGCTAATACTATTATATATCTATTTTATAGAGATAATTTCTGAAATATCTCACAAAAAAAACTTCAAACCACAGAATAAGGTATTAGAATTACTAACAAATGTGAACATGGATTCCTTCTAAAAGGTTGGATTTAAAACAATTTGACAATCTCTTTTGTAGTTTGCTTTATTACATAATTTTTGAAAAGGTTTTTAGTTGTGGTAAAATACACATAACATAAAAGTTACAACTTTCACCATTTTTGGCATACAATTTAGAGGTATTAAGTACATGGACAATGACATGCATTCTTTACCACTGTCTATGAACTGATGAACTGTTTTCTACAAAGTCTGCACCATTTTACATTCTCACCAGCAAAGTGCAAGTGTTCAGATTTTCTGGTTTATACATTTTGTCTTTTATTTTTATAATCCACCTGGCCCATAGGAAAAATGGTATCAATTAAATGACACACAACTCCTTTTCTATTATATTTTTTCTATATTCAAGTTAGGTTTCTACATGGATGCTTCTGCTGAACATACAAGACTTGTTATTTCTTTTTAATTACTAGTAATAACCATTTCCTGTCACTGATTATAGTGAATGTCTTTTTATGTGTTTCTTGGCCATTTGCACATCTTTTTTGTTGAAATGTCTACTCAAGACATTTGCCCATTTTTGAATTGGTTTGTTATGTGTTGTTATTATTTAATGTAACTTCACTATTTGATAATGAATATGCACCACTTTAAGTAAGGTAAGTCAATATTTTAAAAAAGAAAAGCTAAATTTGTTAGGTTATATTGAAAGTTATATAATAAAACACTAATGAGGTAAAAAATATAAGTATGCTTGGAATAGTTTTAAAAGCATCATAATTATGTTTCACATTATTTTTTCTTGATGATTATGTTATTTTTCTTTCTTACTTGATAAGTTTATGTGAAGGTAGTGTCTTATTGCCTTTGAAATATATTTGGATAATTTATCCATATTGGGTTATTCAACTCAGATATTTTGAACTAAAATCTCAAAAACTGTGAACTTTTATGTTAAGAATTTGAAGAATGAATTAATCTGTCTAGATCTATAATATTTAATTTAATTACAAGTGTTCATCATTAGTTACAGTATTTAGCTAGTACACAAAATGTCCCCCAATGTTTGAAAATTTAAGTTAGATTTTGTAACAGTAAGCACTTAATGCTCCACAAGGTACTGCACTTGTCCATATACTCAAATAAATTTTCTGGTTTATACATTTTGTCTTTTATTTTTATAATCCACCTGGCCCATAGGAAAAAATGGTATCAATTAAATGACACACAACTCCTTTTCTATAATATTTTTTCTATATTCAAGTTAGGTTTCTACATGGATGCTTCTGCTGAACATACTTCTCCTATATTCCTTAGTTCAGAGAGTGTCATAATAAGGATTTAAAAAATTTTAAATCTCAGAACTTATAAAAGAAAAAGCTAAAGTTTCAATTTGAAATTTCTTGTTTGAATAAAATTATTCTTATTAGAGAAGGTATTGCTCTAAATTTTTAGTCTTTGAATTGCCTCTTAGTGCTTCATAATCATTAGTCCCCCAAAACTTTTTTGCCATGTTTGCTGTTTTACTGTAGTTACATGTAATATATCACAAAGTATTATTTTAAATTTATGCTCTTTTTTATTATAAAAATAGCTACTTCAGAAGCAGTTCATTTTATTTAGCTGAGCAGTTCAAATGTAATTTTCTTGAAGCTTTTATTGGCTTATTTCAGAAGATCTCCTAAACAACCTAATATGCCATAAAATATGTATCTTATACTTTATAATTGAACAACCACGTTTAATAGCTCAAAGTCTACAATTGGTAGTAAAAGTGTATTATTGTTATTATTACAGTATTGTGTTACTGACTATTCACACAGGGAAAGTCAAAATTCATTTTTATATGTATATAGTTCATAACTCAAATAACACTACAAAGTTTCTAGTGAAAGAACACAATTTCCCATTTACCACTTCTTACACTCTGTTCTGCAAAGACAATCATTTTTAATTTTTAGTTGGTTCTTATATTTATTTTCATATTAGTAATAACATACTTGTCATCTTTTTTTTTATGTTCTGCTGTCTTAGTCATTATCTACTGACATCCTGTTATGGGGAAAGATGATTTAACTCTCTTACGAATCATACTCTCAGCACATTACTTTGACCAAAATAAAAATTTAAATTAAAAAAATTATTCAGTACATAATAAAAATTATTTTTAAGTCTTTACAAGGCAAACATACAGAGTTTAAGGGTGAATAAAGAGACTTTACAACTAAAGTTTAACTTTTTAATGTTTTCATGAATGCTTTGTTTTGTAGACTTATTTTTACATAATTATTAACTTTTGTACTTTTGTTTCAGAAAAATAAAATCTCTGTGAGAATAAAATAATGCTAGGTTAAGAACACATTGTGCACAGTGCTTTCTTGTACAATTTTGATTAGAAATTAAATTTATTGTGCAAATACTCTGAAGAAGATATTTTGCAACACTTTTCTTTAGTAATTTCTTTGGAAATATTTAATAAGGCAAATTCTGTAGCAACTCAAAACACAGTAAAAGAAGAGCCAAGGTTTAAAATGAAATCAAACTCCATTGAGTTTTTTTCACAGTGAATGAATTCAAAAGTTCTTAACAAGTGCACTACTGATTTATATGATCTTATAAGAAAATGTTTTGCACATTGTCTTATATACTAGACATATATTGATTTAAATATTTTATTATGAGATAAAAGTGAGAAAACAAGACAAAATATTTCTAGGTGTGCAGAGATTATATAAAAAATAAAATGCACTGGTTTCTTATGTTACCAAAAGGAACTTACTTGGTTGAAAAAAATCAAAGCTTGATCAGAAATATAACTGCTGCACACAAATGGTAGCTAATTCAAAAGTTTTTCACATTAATTGTGATTTTTTTATAAGAAAAAACATTTTAATAGTTAATTGGATATTAAGATAAGTTTTTATATCAAAGCTGATAAAAAGGAGATTGATTAAAATAATAAATATATTGGAATATTCATCATATTAATCTATTTAACTAAAGAAGTTCTTAAACTGAATCTAGATATTATTAAGTATGATAAAATAAATTTCTCAGGAAGACAACAAACTTAGTGTTTCATTAAGATATTAGTCAAGTGCAGATCTCTTTAAAATGTTAAGTTATACTACTTCTGAATTTCATTCTTTCCTAAACAAGACCATAAATGCATTAGGTGGCTATTTAAAATGTCATAGCTAAGTCACTCATACTTTGGTGATCACTTAGCCTAACAGTTTGAATTGATTAAATTCCTTGATATATTCTACACTGCACACTTATGGGAATAACCAACAACTATTATAATAAAATGTGATATTCTGTATCTGAAATGTTATCTGTACTGTCATATTTTAGTATTAAAGTAAATGTCAATAATTTTTCTTTTAAAAATGTTTATTTATGTGTATGTTGTCCAAAAACTAAATATTTGTAAAGTGAATGTTGATTTTTAAATACAATTGAGTACGAGTGAGAGAAATACAAAATCTAAAAACTAAGGGCACCTTAAAGATACAGTATTTTTTAATAAACTTTAATCAGTGTATATGAAATACTGTGTGCCTCGCATTGTGCTGGATACTTTGAGGACTATGCATGCAAGCATACAAGCAGATACACACTTGCAGAAGAAAGAAAATAATACATATGTAACAATTGCTGAACAAAAGAAAATCAACATTGAAAGGTCAAAATTTTTGAGATAGTGAAAGAATTCATGGGATAGGTGGGACTAGAGAAATGTGGTATGGCTATAAAAGAACAACACAAGTCATCTCTGTGGTGATTAGAAAGTTCTGTATCCTGATTATGGTTGTGATGCTTGTCCACAGAATGAAACTATATAGCACACATGTGCATGCACATGTGCATGCATCCAAACACATAAGTGTAAGTAAAACTGAAGAAACATGAATTATATCAATAGATTTTTTTCAATGCTAACATCATGATTGTGATATCATACTAGGTTTTGAGGTACATGGGATCTTGCACTATTTCTTACAACTCATAAATGTACAAGTATCTCAAAATAAAAACGTTATAAAAATTATTATAAAATTTACTTACTTCATTCTAAAACATCTTTTGACCCCCATATAAAAACATATAAGAAATAAACAACAAAATTTCTTCCAGTGAGAAAAAAATTACCACCTCAGTGCAGTAGTAATTTTCCACAAACACACACATGCAAAAAACAAAACAATATATAACCATTATGTCTGAACATTCTTGCCAAGTTTATATGTTCTCATATTTTAAATTCCATGTAAATTTAAATGATTTGTAAAAATAATAATCTATAAATTGAATGTTCTTCATGATACAGTAATGATAAATTGCTATCTTTAAGTTCAGCCAGTGGTAGAATCAGAGAGGTGAAGTGAAAGAAAACCATGATCATATTCTTATATTATTAATAGATATGAAGAAAATCACACATATACACAAGATGCTTTGTCTCTATATAGAGTCTGCATGAGTTAGGACTGAGGACTAAAATGAGAACATCATTAAAAAATCTCTCAGAATGAGGTTTTACCTACTTTGAATTTCTTGGAAAATATTCAAGCATATCACTGTTCTTTTACTAATGCAAACTGAGGAATAATATGTCAACAACTGCTCTGAATTTCTTCAGTGTAAGTCAGAGGGGATAAAAGTCAGGGTGACATGCAAGAACACCTAGGTATAATGATTAGGGCAGATTGTCATTCACATAAAATGACTGCCAGGCAATTTGTGTTGCTTTGCCTTTTAACTGACACTTGTCTGGTTATGAAAAAGATTGAAATAGGGATTTCAGGCCCCTCTCAGATGATTCTGGAAGCTTCATGTTCTTGACCTCATCTCTAAATGCCCTCTAAGGAGACTGAGTGCTTCTACTGCTCTTCGGGTGAATTGCAGGAATTTAGAGGCTTTTTTTTTTCAGTTCCCACCATTTACCTCTACTACAAACTCACTCACAGGAGAGGAGAGATTGGTCAGGTAGCTGGGATAAGAAGAGTTTTGAGGTGAGGATCTGGGGACTCAGGGTTACAGAGAGGCCAGGGTACACAGACTGATGAGGGCCCAGGATACATGTGAGGCATGAGGCAAGGCTGAGGACCTGAGGCAGCTAGGGATTTGAGGCACAGGGCAAGGCCAGAGTATCTGGGGACTGTGTGGGGTAAGGATTAGGGCTAACCCACATTGTGTAGGATCTCCATGATTTGGGTTCTTTTCACCACTTCTGCCATTATCTGAATGAATTATGTAAATACTTTCTGGTACTGCTCGAGCACTGCAGAAAGAGGCTGTCCTGTCAAATCTGCCTCTGCCACCAGTCCTGGGAAAGTCTGGCCCAGTTCTACATTTAAGCACCTGCCTCTTACTGGTGGCATAGTAAGCTCACTGCCTTCCACAAGCTCTTGGGTAATGCAGCTAGTCTGCATACGCCAGCGAGTCCTTGGACTAAACAACTGAGGAGGCTCCTTGACAGACGAAGGCAAATTGTTCTTTCTGTGTATCCAAGTCTTTCTGGAAATTGATGGAAATTTGTGGTTTGGCAGCAATGGACAGTTCCTGGAAAACTCTGCTTGCAGGGGATTCCCAGGCATGCCATGCATGCCCATTTGCTGCATGAATCTTACACTCTTGAGTGTCACTACCCTTCTGGGTATGGGCATTGGTTCAGAGGACATACTGTTTACAAACCCAGATATGCATATTTTTTTGACTGCATGCACTCATCCCAATTAGTGAGCCCAATCCACCAAGAAAAGCTGTGAAACTGAGGTGGGACAAGTAAACTAAACAGGAATTGTCTTGACTTTCACAGTCAAGAGAAATATTACATGTGGCATTGTGTAATCTGATACAAAATTGACAATGCAACCTTAAAGTTAAATGTTTTCTCCAATAGTACAGCTCTTATGTATGTACCTGGCATTTCAGGTTTTTTGGATTCTTGGAGTGTCCAGACAAGATAGCCATACACATAATTATACTATATTGAAAGCATTTAGTAAGCATTCCTAGAGATTTAATGAAAAAGGTCGATGAGGAAACAAGATAATAAATGTCCTGTCTTCTGTGACTTTCTTCTACTATAGCTTCACTGTTTTCTTACTTACATGTGATTTTTAAACATTTTGACTTTGTTTTTTAAATGTAGGCTTCATTTTATGCCCAAATGACATTTTTAAAAGAAAGCACGAGAGAATTTTTACCTAGAAAGTTTTAATTCAAGTGATTTTAAGCAAACTTCCCTAACTTATATAATTTTAACTCTTTAGTCTCTTTTAATAAAATTAAGAACTCAGTCTATAACTGGTTTATAGATTCTCTGAAAACAGTAGAGCAAACGTTTCAATGACAGGTGTCAAATTTAAATGTTTCTTCATCAGATGTGGAATGGACTACTACATCTGCTGCTAAGCAGTGGCAAGACAGGCAACAGCTTGATACCTCTTCAATAGAAGGCAGCATGCAAACTTAGCTGGTTCTTACATTTGGGGTGAGTCCTATAAAATGATCTGGGGGTCCCACTCGGACTTGAGATATTTGATGATGGCCTGATAATATATGGAGTCCCAAATAGGTGGTAAATGAAACTAGAATTAGAGAGAGTAGTTAGTGTGTTGCAGTTTAGAAACCAGTGATACCTGTAGTCCTGTTACTTCACAGTAAGATGTAAATGTCACAGTGATCACCTCATTTTCTTAAAAACACAGGTCCTTTAAAAGTAAAGTGTTTTTGTGTTCTCATTTTTTTTTGAGATGCTGGGGAAAACAGATTGAGCAAATAATTAAAATTGCAAGTAAACATTCACTGTAATTTTATTTTCAGTTCCTTGTTGCATTATGAAAAAAAAAATCCCCTTAGAACTAATGTTCCATTATTGGTTTCAGTCTTTAAACAATTCCAACTTTCAAGCCACAATAGCTGTCAATGTCAGTAACATTTTAACTATGTATTTACTACATTAAAATTGTTTAGGTAAAAGCTTGGAGTTGAAAAAAGGGTCTAGGCCCATAAACATGTTTATTTATGGAATTCTACAATGTTTGAAAGTTAAATTACTTTTAACTACAGATTCTGAAAATAAGTTCTTAATGTGTAAGGGTAAAATTGTATTGTTCCTGGTAAAACAAAATGTAGAATTTTTACTTTATATCTAAAATTAGACATATTAAAGAAGGTAGATTCTTGCATTTTATTCTAGTTTTTTAATAAGTCTTTCAAATTAAATGGACCAATGTGATAAAATAATCATAATATACATATACATGAATCATTATTAATCAAAATATAAAATATGGCAACAGATTACTTATACTGACAAAAAACCAATCTATATTTTCTGATCTATCTTTCAATTTTTTAACTTTAAAATAAAATAACATTCTGTTTTTCAAAGTTTATTAACTGCACCATGATCACATACACATTTCTAACATTTAAGGAGTGAGAAAGTAAAATATTTAAAGGAATATTTCAGTTTTCTATAAAGTGCTATTTAAGTTAATAAAGATCTTATAGTACCAGCTGACTTTAAACATAGATAACTTCGCACATTAAACTATATACATTTGATTGAGAAAAAACTTTTCTGAACCATTTGAAAAAATGTTTCATAAATGACTTGTTCTGAAGACTTCAAATCTTTTCTAAAAAGCTAATCATGTGTAACTTCAAATCGTCTTTGCCTTCAATTCTATTTTTTTAAATGAGACTCAAAAGAAAAAAAGTATAAAACCGATTTTACTTTCATTTGTTTCCCTTTAATAGTATGCTTTAGGAATTCAGAGAAATTCCATTATTATAAGAATATATGCTACACATGCCTTAAAAAAACTTTGTTAATATTAAAATACATGTAGCTTTTCTTTATTTTTGAATTCATTTTATTGATAGACTTTCTGGGGTGACATCTGTTAGCAAGAATTCATAGGTTTCAGGCATACAATTCCACAGTGCACTGTCAACTTGTATAATAATGTCACCATCGATTGTGATTTCTCTTTCCATCACCCTAAATCTAGCTTCCCCTCCATCCTCTCCCATTCCCTCCCAATTCTCCCCTTCCTATCCCCCTTGTACCAAAATAATATTCAACTATTGATTATGTCCATGGCTTACTTGTTTGTTTGTTCATTTTTTTCTTTGTTGCTTACAGTTTTTATATGCCGCATATAAGTGATGTCATGCAGTTCTTTGTTTCTTCTGTCTGACTTATGTCACTAAGCATGATGATCTCCAAGTCCATCCATTTTGTTGCAAATGGCAATATTTCATCTTTTCTTATAGCTGAGTAATATTCCATTGTGTATATGTACCACAGCTTCTTTATCCAGTCATCTGTCGCAGGACACTTTGGTTGTTTCCATGTTTTGGCCACTGTGAACAGCGCTGAGGTGAACATTGGGGAATATAAGTCTATGTGGACAAAGGTTTTCAAGTCTTTTGGGTAGATCCCCAGAAGGGGGATTGCTGGGTCCAATGGTAGCTCCATTCCCAATTTTCTGAGGAACCTCCACACTACGTTCCACAGTGGTTGTACAAGTTTGCACTCCCACCAGTAGTGTACCAGAGTTCCTTTTTCTCCACATCCTCTCCAGCACTTGTTATTCCTTTTCTTGTTGATAATAGCCATTCTAACAGGTATGAGGTGATATCTCATTGTGGTTTTGATTTGCATTTCCCTGATAAGCAATGAAGATGAGCATTTTTTCATATGTCTGCTGGCCATTTGTATTTCTTCATGGGAGAAGTGTCTGTTTAGTTCTTCTGCCCACTTTTCAATTGGGTTGTTTGTTTTTCTGTTGTGAAGTCTTATTAGTTCTTTATATATTTTAGATATTAGACCCTTATCTGATGCGTTATTTGCAAATGTTTTCTCTCATTCAGTTAGCTGTCTCTTTGCCTTGTTGATGGTTTCTTTTGCTGTGCAGAAGCTTTTAAGTTTGATATAGTCCCATTTATTTATTTTTGCTTTTACTTCCCTTGCCTTTGAGGTAAGGTTTATGAAGTCTTCCTTGAGTCCTAGGTCTATAAGTTTAGTACCAATGTTTTCTATACAGTTTATTGTTGCACGTCTGATATGAAGTTCTTTAATCCATTTTGAGTTAATTTTTGTATATGGAGAGAGTTCACAGCTCAGGTTTATTCTTTTGCATATGTTTTTCTAGTTTTCCCAACACCACCTACTAAAGAGGCTATCTTTTCCCCATTGTATGTTTTTTGCTCTTTTATTGAAAATTGTTTGTCTATAAATTTGTGGGTTTATTTCTGGGTATTGAGTTCTGTTCCATTCGTCTTTATGTCTGTTCTGCCAGCACGAAACTGTTTTGATTATTGATGCTTTGTAATATAAATTGAAGTCAGGGAATGTATTGCCACCAGCCTTATTCTTTTTATGTAGTCTTGCTTTGGCAATTCAAGGTCTTTTTATGGTTCCATATAACTGTAGTAATTCTTTCATCTGTTTCATGAAAGTATGATTGTGGGATTTTAATGGGTATTGCATGAATTCTGTATATTGCTTTGGGTCGAATGGCTGTTTTAACAATGTTAAGTCTTCCTATCCAGGAACAGGTGATATTTTTCCACTTCTTCAGGTCTGTTCCAGTTTCTTTCAAAAGTGTCTTATAGTTTTCCATGTATAAGTCTGTAATGTTCTGTGTTAATTCCCAGGTATTTAATTCTTTTTATTGTGATAGCAAAGGGAATTGACTCCCTCATTTCTTTTCTGAGGATTCATTGTTTGTATATAGGAAGGCTGCTGATTTTTATGCATTGATTTTGTATCCTGTGACTTTCCTATATTCGTTTATTGTTTCTAATAGTTTCTTGGTGGAATCTTTGGAGTTTTTTATATAAAGGATCATGCCATCCACAAATAGTGACAATTTGACCTCTTCTTTCCCAATTTGGATACCTTTTATTCCTCTCTTGCCTGATTGCTGTGGCTAGAACTTCCAGTACTATGTTAAATAGCAGTAGTGAAGGGGGCATCCCTGTCTTGTTCCTGATTTTAGGGGAATAGGTTTCAGCTTTTCCCCATTCAGTATGATGCTAGCCAACGGTTTGTCATAGATGGTCTTAATTATGTTGACGTCCTTTCTTTGTATACCTATTTTATTTAATGTTTTGATCATAAATGGATGTTGTACCTTGTCGAAAGCTTTTTCTGCATCAACTGAAATGACCATATGGTCTTTATCTTTGATTTTGTTTATGTGGTGTATCATGTTGATTGATTTTCATATGTTGAACTATCCTTGTGTTCCCGGGATGAATCCCACTTAATCATGCTGTACGATCTTTTTGATGCATTGTTGTATTTTATTTGTTAATGTTTTGTTCAGGATTTTTGCATCTGTGTTCATCAGAAATATTGGTCTATAGTTTTCTGTTTTTGTGTTTTCTTTGCCAGCTTTGGTATTAGAGTAATGTTGGCCTCATAGAATTAGCTAGGAAGTATTGCTTCCTCTTCAATTTTTTGGAAGAGTCTGAGGAGAAAAAGTGTTCATTCTTCTTTGAATGCTTGGTAGAACTCATTGGTGAAACCATCTGGTCCAGGGCTTTTGCATTTAGGGAGATTATCAATAGTCATTTCAATCTCTTTGCTATTGAGTGGTCTTTTTAGATTATCCAGTTCTTCTTGGTTCAGTCTTGGTAGGCTATAAGCTTCTAGAAACTTGCCCATTTCTTCTAGGTTGTTAAATTTCGTGGCATAAAATCCTTCATAATATTTTCTTATAATCCATTGTATTTCTGTGCTATCAGTGGTAATTTCTCCCCTTTCATTTCTAATTTTGGATATTTGTGTTCTATCCTTTCATCCTTTGATTAGTCCAGTCATGGGTTTGTCAATTTTGTTGAGTTTCTCAAAGAACCAGCTCTTCGTTACATTAATTTTTTCTATTGTCCTTCTGTTCTCTTATTGGTTTAGCTCTGCTTTAATTTTTATTATTTCTTTCCTTCTGCTGACATTGGGTTTTTTCTGCTCTTTTTCTAGTTATTTCTGATGGGATGCTAAGATGTTTGCTTGTGATTTTTCTTCTTTCTTTGGATAGGCCTGTGGTGATATAAATTTCCCTCTTATTACCACTTTCACTGTGTCCCAATAATTCTGATACAGTTTATTTTCATTTTGATTATTTTCTATATATTTTTCAATCTCATCTTTTGTTTCTTCATTTATCCTGTCCTTTTTAAATAAGCTATTGCTTAATCTCCATGCATATGTGGTTTTTCCTGTTTTCCTTTTAAGGTTGATCTCCAATTTCAAAGCTTTGTTGTCTGAGAATACACTTGGTATGATTTCATCTTCTTCAATTTGCTGAGGCTACTTTTGTGTCCCAGGATGTGTTCTATCCTTGAGAATGTTCCATGTGCACTAGAAAAGAAGGTATAGTCTCTTTTTGCCAGATAAAGTGTTCTATAACTCTCAATTATGTTTTATTTCTGTAATGTGTCTTTTAGAGTTGATATTTCCTTATTTATTTTCTGTTTGGATGATCTCTCCATGGCTGATAACGGGGTGTTTAAGTCTCCCACTATGATTGTGTATTCATCAGTTTCTTCTCTCAAATCTCTTTGTAGTTTCTTTGTATAATTTTGTGTATCCTGGTTGGAAGCAAATATATTAATTAGTGTTAACTCTTCCTGTTGTTGCATTGTGCATTTTACCATTATGTAATGTCCATCTTTGTCTTTTACTATCTTTTTTAACCTGAAGTTTATTTGATTAGATATCAATGAGGCAAATTCTGATTTTCTCTGTTTACCATTTGCTTGCATTATTGTTTCCCATCCTCTCACTCTGAGTCTGTGTTTGTCCTTATGGCTGAGGTGTGTTTCTTGGAGACAGCATATGGATGGGTTATGTTTTGTAATCCAGTCTGCTATTCTATGTCTTTTTACTGGTGAGTTCAGTCCATTAACTTTTAGAGTGATGGTTGATATTTGAGGATTTCCAGTGGCCATTGCTTATTTCTTTGTTTGTTTTTGTTTTATTTTTGTTTTTTGTTGCCCTAACTTTGTTCCATTTTTCCTAATGTTATGTCTTAGGTCAAAGAGCCTCCTTCAGTATTTCTTGGAGTGCTGACCCTGTGCTGGCAAATTCCCTCAGCTTCTGTGTGTCTGAGGAGGTCTTTATTCCACCTTCATATCTGAAAGATAATTTTGCTGGGTACTTTATTCTTAGCTGTAAATTCCTCTCTTTCAAATTTCTGAATATTGAATTCCACTCCCTCCTGGCTTGCAGAGTTTCTTCTGAGAAATATGTTGCCAGCCTGATGGGTTTTCCTCTAAATGTTATAGTTCTTTTTTCCTTGGCTGCCTTGAAAATTGTGTCTTTGTCTTTAGTTTTGGACATCTTTATTACCATGTGTCTTGGGGAAGATTTGTTAGGGTCCAGGGGACCTGTTTTCTTCTTGAGCTTGGCGTTGCAGATCTTTCCACAGGTTTGGTAAGTTCTCATCTATTATTTGTTTGAGTATGCTCTCTGTAGACTGCTCTGCCCCTTCTTCTATTCCTACTATCCTGATGTTTTGTCTCATGGAGTCAGATATTTCTTGCAGAGTTCTTTCAATCCTTTTGGTTCTGTATTCCATTTCTTCCTCTTTCTTAGCTGTTTCCATGTTCTGATCTTTGATATCACTAATTATTTCCTCCATCTGGTTGGCCCTGTTTCCTATGGCAGTTTTTCACTTCTCACATCTTTTAGTGTATAATTTATTCCTTGCATTTTTATCTCGGTCTTCCTTATGTTCTGGATTTCTTTGTTAAATTGTTCTTTTTGTTCTCGGAGTTCCTTTTTTATGTCATTCATGTCCTTTTTTATGTTGTTTATCTCAGCCATGGTGCTCTACCAGTATGATTTTATTTCTCTCAGAACGTTTAGAATGGCTACTTTACATTCTCTGTCTCTTAGTTCAGATATTTCCAGGTCTATGAAACTATCTTCTTGATAAATTTTATGTTGTTTCTGAGGAGTTTTATTTTTCAAGGAATTCATCCCGTCTGCTGGGTTCTTCCTCTATGTTATGACGTCTTTGTGTTCAGGGTCCAGATTATTTTGTGGTGTCTTGCTGTAGGGCAGACAGTAGATGGCACTGGTGGTCAAGTTTTGGGAGAGAAGGGGGTTGTTTATTTCTAGTTTCTGATCTCCTACTGCTTTTGGAGGCTATGTGTATATATCCTAGGGAGAGGCCAACAAAAGGCGCTCTGAGTGCGGCTCTGCCTTCTGCCCTTTGCTAGGGAAGCTGGACCAATGTTTGTTTCTGCTGGGTCGGGCACGTGCTTTCAAGTCTGCCTTTCTTCCCAGCCCTGATTCAGCATCTGGCTGTCTACGGGCTCACACTGCTTTCAGAACCCTGTGGTGCACGAGGAAGTGCATGTTACATAAGTCCAAATCTGTGGGCCTGACCTGAGACACCTGGGTCACGTTTGCAGTGGGCCGGGAACAGGAACTGCAGCCCTGTGTAGGTCCCCAGGGGGCCTAGAGCTGGGGTGTTGTCTCTGCAGTTCAGAGTCCTCGCTCAGCCCTTCTAGGACTGAAAAGTTCCAGAGGCTGGCTCCCAAACTCCATGCCAGCATGTGGCTCCAAAATCCACTGGCTCATGTTCTCTCCCTTTCCATGCATTGTACCGCTCCTGATAGTCAGCAGCGATCGTGTCCTGTTGCAGTCTGTCTCTGCTCCCTTCTTTTTCTCCCATTCTGTACTTTCTCTCCAACCTTCAGGTGTTTACTTGCGATTCGTGAATTACTCCACTGCCGTTTTGAAACTCAGGGTGCTCTTTCTTGGCTCCTGGGCGGCTGTTCAGTTGTGTTTCCTGGGAGAGGCTTTAGGGACCTCCTCTCCAGTCTCCATCTTGACCTCTCCAATGCCCCCTGAAGCTTTTCTTTAAATTGTAGCTAATTTGTACAAAAATAAAGCGGTATATGTGCTAATAAGATGTTTACATCTACATTTTGAAAACTGCCATTGGAATTAGTCAAAACAAAATGTACAAGGGCTTTCTGGAAAATTCCAGCCATTAAAGTCTTTATTTTTCAAAGTACATGGCTGGATACAATCTAGACAGTCCATGTATAAGTTTGTGTGTGTGTGCTTGTGTGTGTGTGTGTGTGTGTGTGTGTGTGTGTGTGTGTGTATAATTATGTGCCAAATACTTTCCTAATAACAGAATGTGTCTGTCTTTTAGGACATGAAATCTAGTGGAAATAGACAGGAAAAGAGTATTCAATGAGCATATATTGCAGCCTTCCCTGTTTTAAGGGCTATAATTCCATTAAACCCAGTAAGTACTTTGGAAGTAAAGATGAGAAAATTTGAATACATGAAGAGGAGAGACTGTCTAAAATATCACTTAAATAATAAAATGCTTCTTGTTATTAAGGAAACTTAGCTGAGCTTATCTAGAATTAAAACTTCCCTTTCCCCAAAGAATTAAAACTTAGCGTTAGCACTTAAATAAGCATATATTTGGCAATTACTTGTAATTGTTTAAGTTATGATAAACAATCCAAAATTTTGCCAACACTAAATTTAAAATTACTGAAATAACCATATTTACATATTTGAATTAAAAATAAAGGCACTGCACACCTTATAACCAAGTTATAGGACTACCAACAATATCTATAATGAGGAATGGCATATAACATATGATATCTAAAATGTTGCATTGCCCTTCTTTTGGGAAAAATGTCAGGATTTTATGTTTCAGTATGAACAGACCATCCGATTGTGCCATCCAGTTTGCCAACATAATGGGAGGCACTGGGACACTTACACCTTTAATATAGCTATGCTTGTGTAAGATTTTTGTTTTATTTCTAATTCTTTGCTTTGCAAGCATTTTTAAAACAACTCTTTACATTTTAAGCTTTCAAGTTTTCATGTTTCTTTCAGTGTAAAGAGCGACAAAAGATTAACATGACAGTGATTTAGCCCCAAGTTCTAAATCTGCACCTGTATATGGCTTCATTTTTCACTAATTTACTGGATGCACAGATTGAATTCATCTTTCCAAAAGTAAAGTGTTATCAGGTGATTTCACTCAGAAATAATTTCACTTCCTGAAGCACCATAGAACACAAACTGATTGATAGTAAAATTTGATGCTTCTAAGGTAGATACCTGAAATAGAACATAACAATTTCTAAGTGGGAAACACTTAAAAAGCAACTTATTGTTGCTGTGTGTGTGTGTGTGTGTGTGTGTGTGTGTGTGTGTGTGTTTTCTTAAACCTTAGGTGAGTGTTCCTTAAAAATTCTACCCAAACTTCTATCATCAGTTAGGGACCTCTAACTGTCCCTGCCACAGAAGTCTGTCAACCTCAACACCCCATAGGTCCACCACTCCTTTAAAGTCTTGGCACTGTTAGACTTTTCTGAAGAAAAGAAAGTTGGTATCATTTTTCCCACCCATTTATCAGTACAGACAGGACACAAGAGACCATGATAGGTAGTACCACTAAGAAAAGTTTTTATTTTTATTTATTTATATGCTAATGACAAAATGGAAAAAGGAGGCATTAACTTTTCTACCTATGACTATGAAAATATTAATATGTATTGTCATTACATGTTCACTTTTGGTATAATCTACTATGTAATATAACAATTTAATAAAATTCATTAAGTAGGTGATCCTGCATTTCAGGTAAACACTACATGGAAATCTGCTTCTGCCTGTGGAGATGGTGGCCTCCCCTTTTCCCCAGAGATAAAGCTAAGCTGTTAGGAAACAGTCCTAACAATCACAATAGAAGGGATGTGGTGAGCCTATTTAATGCATGGGCAAAGAGCAGAAAACTACTATGTTACAAGGAATTCAACTCATCACTTTTTGGAAATGTTACATCCACATTAGTGACAATCCCAGAGCCTGCTCAGCTACCTCCTAGACTCTAGGGCCTAGAGTTTTATGGTTATTTCTGTAGAAAGATTTGAAAACTGCAGGAATGTTTGAATGGACTAAATGTTTTCATGCAAGATTCCAAACCTATAAATTATGTTACTATTAAGTAAAACAAAAGGATTATTAATTTAAAAAATCAGCTGAGTTAGTATTTGCTGTGATGGTGTTCATCTGAGATGGGCTCATCTTCTCAGCTATTTGTACACTTTCCAAATCATCTGTGTGTTCCATACTTGAAAGTAGGAACATTAGGAAAACATACCGCATGGAAAACTCAAACATTAGTAAAGGGGAAATGTCAGTTTAGAATCACAACTAAGTTCAAAGGTTATTTTTCTAAAAATTTATATTACTTGTTCAGAAGAAAAAAAGAACATAAGGAAAGATTTGATTAGGAAGTTTAAATGTGCATTTCAGTAACTGCTCTTTCTTCTTAGAGAGAAGGGTGAGCAGTGAGTTGGAGCAGCCACTACAACCTTTGCATATCACATAATAAAAAAGTGGGTCCAAGTTGAGTTTTGAAGGGCACTTTAGTAAAGGCTCTTAGGTTTATTACATCACTAAGCAGCTAAACAGTTAGCACTTCTCTGCTCTAGGATAAACATGCAGAGAGTTGATCTAACTGCCTGTTTTTTTATTAACTGTAGCCATCACCAAATTAACTTTGATGCAGAGTTGCTTATTGCTAAATCCCAATATAATCACTGTGTGCCATTATTTAAGTAATACTGCAAAATTGGACAAAAGACAGAAAAAGGAACTTTGAAAAAATGAAAGACCACACTTTCCCCCCAGATGGTGCAGGGCAGAGGGCAGGGACACAAAGAACAATAACCAATTTTATTATATAAAACAGGACACTCTGTCAATTTTACAGCTCTTGCCACAGTCAGGGCAAAATAATTGCTCCTGATGGAAAACACAGAGATTTTGGCCTGGTTCAAGAGCATTTTTTTTTGCAGTAGAAACAGTAGCCATGTCAGGATTGTCCTTCCAAAGTCATCACTCTGGAACACGTAAAATATCTAGTGATGGGGTTCTTGCATCCAGCACACTTCTTGGTCACAAAGTTCTTTTAGAAATCCATACAGTAATACTGGTCTTCCACCATGGTGAAAGGCTGCCCAGACAGCTGTGTAGAACAGGTAACACACACAAAGCACTCAGCATGCCAGGGCTGATTCTAGTAAATGATTCTGCCAGATGTTATGGCCTTGTTGTACTTTATGGAAGGCCTGGCAAACTTGGACTTGTGGCAAGTCATGCAGTAAAACTTTTTCAGAACTTTGTTTAGAAATGAAGCTTCCAGTTTCAATGACTTGTTTGCAGTTACTGCAGGAGAAGCAGTCTTAGTGCCAGAGAATCTTCTTGCACTCCATGTTCTGATCTCCTGACACAAATGGGTATTTTTAGGGGAGCAGACTGAGAGTTTTCCATGGCCCAAAATGTGGTAAGTAAAAGAGTCCCTAAGTTCTGGCAGGTCAAACATATTGGATAGGGTATTCCCACTTCAAAAGAGAAAGACCAAGAGAGAGGACTTTCAAATAAGTGATGTGTTTAGTTCTTCTGCCCACTTTTAAATTGGGTTGTTTGGTTTTTTGTTGTTAAGACTTATTAGTACTTTATATATTTTAGATATTAGACCCTTATCTGATGCATTATTTGCAAATATTTTCTCCCATTCAGTTGGCTGTCTCTTTGCCTTGTTGATGGTTTCTTTTGCTGTGCAGAAGCTTTTTAGTTTGATATAGTCCCATTCATTTATTTGTGCTTTTATTTCCCTTGCCTTTGAGGACAGGTTCATGAAGTCTTCCTTGAGTCCTAGGTCTATAAGTTTAGTACCAATGTCTTCTTCTATACAGTTTATTGTTGCAGGTCTTATATGAAGTTCTTTAATTCATTTTGAGTTAATTTTTGTATATGGAGAGAGTTTACAGCTGAGGTTCATTCTTTTGCATATGTTTTTCCAGTTTTCCCAGCACCACCTACTAAAGAGGCTGTCTTTTCCCCATTGTATGTTTTTTGCTCCTTTATCAAAAATTATTCGTCCATATATTTGTGGGTTTATTTCTGGGTTTTTAGTTCTATTCCATTGGTCTATATTTCTGTTCTTCTGCCAGTACCAAGCTGTTTTGACTATTGATGCTTTGTAATATAAATAGAAGTTAGGAAGTGTAATGCCACTAGCCTTAATGAACAAAAAAATAACCCATGGGCACAATCAATCGTTTGACATTTATTTGGGGATGAGTGGGTTAGGGAGGGGAGAAAGGGGAGGGGGTGGGAGAGGGGGGTGGGAAGATAAATATAAGATGATGGAAAGAGAAGTCACATTAGGTGGTGAACTGATTATACATCAAGTTGACAATGCACTGTAAAATTATATGCCTGAAACCTGTGTAATCCTTGCTAACAGATGTCACCCCAATAAGTAACAGTAAAAATGAATTAAAAACAAAACAAAAAACAAAAAAAAAAACAAATAAGTGATGTGTCCCCACCCAGTCAGTGATGAAGGCCAAAGGCTCAGGGATTTTCTGGCCTAGCTCTCAAAGGAGCCCTGATAGCTGAGAATCATGAGAAGTGAGTCAGAGGAACCCTGGAAGGAAGAGAGATCTTTTGAATTAGCAGAGAATTGAGGTCTGTGGGATTCCAGATGCAGCAATGGAAAGAAAATCTCCCAAAATTGGCACCCCTCTCAGCTGGTTCAGGAGACAGGGCAAGGTTACTTGGCTGAAGGAAGCAGCTGAGTGGACTTTGAACCTGCAACAATCCTCTGAGTTTTCTGCAGTTTAGATCTCCTAATGGCTGCTGAAGGGGAAATAAACCTCTACTTAAAGGAGAAATATTGTTTTTATGTTAACAAATCAGAACAAATCCAAGAAAATATCTGAGAAATATTAGAATGAGCCTCAAACCTAAAAATACTACAGCCAATTTCATGGGCTACTAATTCATGGTTTCTTTCACTACTTCTTTCTCCTGCTATCCCAGCCCTTATAATTTTTTGTTTATTATTATTTAGATATTGTCTATTTGTGATATTTATGTCTTTCTTGCAGAATCATATCCAAGTGCTGACAAATTATCAGGATGTATTAATTTTCTTAGTACAAGAAACCAGACACCATTATCAACCCCTTCATTAGTGCCCTGCATAAATTCTAACTCTATACCCACTCTCAGAAGGAAGCAGCTAGAAAGAATTGAAGTCCTATTTCTAGTTCCTTCTCTCACTTCCTTTCCCACCTTTATTTTGTATAATCAAGAGTCTGAAAATAAAAGGTCTGAAAGCTTGCTAAACACCCTCACTCTTGAAAACTTGGCTGCTTCCTGAGCTCTGGAGAAAAGTATCCTCTCTTTCAATAAAAACATCTTTCTAGGAACAGCAAGACTCACTGAGATAATAACATATATGCCACTCTGCAAAGTGATGGTTTGGCCAGGACAGCAGTATCTCTTCTGTAGAAATGCCCTTTTTTCCTCCTTATAAAACCTTGCTACAATAGATATCAGTGCTGAAGCTCTTTTTGTTCTGAGCCCATGTGCACTCAAATGCTGTTAATAAAAGTTTTTAAAACCCCGACTTGGCCTCAAGCACCATGCTCTCAGCATCCCTAACAATCTCCAAGAGGGACAAATATGACCATATTTACAAACTAAGAAGATACTGGTTTTTCTATCTAAATTACCATACCGTATTGAGTCCAGAGTTTTTTGAGGAAAATCACATTTTTTTAAAAAGATAAAGTTTATGTTATATAACCTGATGCATATAATACCATTTTGAAAATTAAACAATTGATGTCACTAAAATATGACTGTTGCTACCAGGAATAACTAGTATGAATTTATATCAAACCTCAATACCCACAAAATTAGAGTAAAACTCCATTTACAACAATAACATGAACTATAAGTTTTATGAAATTTATTTTTATACAAAGAAACAGCTAGATTTAATGGCAAAAGGGTAGATAATTCAGTTAGCAGGCGTCCTGTTTGCAATGCTGCCTTATTCAGATTCCATTTTCTCTTTACCAGCAGAATTTTCTGGAGAAACTGGGTACCCACAACTTCTGACTCATAGCATTGCTATGAACACCCTACCCTGCACAACCCACCTTGCCTAAATTTTTTTTCTCCTTTCTTTCCAATTTTCTGTCAGCTGCTACCTGTGGTGATGGGAAAACACATGAGGCACATAAATGGAAGCCATCTGAAGCTGTATTCATTTGTCTGAGAAAGTGGATAGAATGGGTGCACACTAGCTTCAGTCAACTTCGCAGTTTGTGCCATGCCACACATTTTACAAAGCTCTGGACAGCCATATGGGTAAAACTGCAAACCCTTACCAATGATCTTGAGCTCAAGTTGGATGGGGCACCTTCTCTGAGATTGGAATGCCATATCATCTCCAAGCACAACTAGAAAAAGAGGATGGAGACCAGAGACCAAGTATCACATAACACAAACCTCAAAGGGTGTGAGGTCCATACTTAGAGATTTCCCATATGTGACTCCACCTCCCTCCCCCACCTTGTTCTTCCCCTTCTTCATTTGTCCCCAGTCCAACTGCATTAAGAAGTCTGGTTACCCATTCTGCCAGGATGCACTCAGTGACCCAAGAAGTTCTAAGCTACAGCCATTTTTCCCTTATCCAGATTTTGAATGTGTCCCACAGCCACCTGATCTACAAATCCCAAAGTTCGTGTTAGAGTGGCCTCCAGCATGAGTGACCTTGTCATCCTTTCATTCAGGTATGTCCCAGTATCTCCAAAAATGCACATTACCTAAAACCCAACTGCACACATTACTCGTTCCACCTTCATGCAGGAATTTTTTTCTAGTTTTCCTGCTTCAGTCACAACCTCAGCGCTGACTGCCAGGGCCCATACCACTCCCAACCATTTAGAAAAGATGGTGCCACCAAAATATTTGTTCTGAAGGTGCAGAGAAAGAAGAGATTATCAAAGTCTGTGGTCCCAAATTTAATGTGGGCTGTGGCAAAATTTCCTGAGACTGACCCAAGTGCATAGGACACAGGGTTTCTGTTCTGCCTGACAGGCTGCTGTGATAGAAGCCTTGAGTCCCATCTGGCTTGGTGGCAAGTGTGGAAGCTGGGGGAACATGGTAAGTCTCTGTCAGCTGTGAATTTTAGTTCACGCAGTGTGCTACTCTTCCAAAACAAATACAGAATATCTTGGCCACCTCTAAATTTCTCCCATCCAAGCACCTTAGTGAAGGTAAAGCTAGCTCCTGACCTTTTCTCTCTCAGACATATGATTTTGGGAGGCCCCATTCAGGGTGATCTCTGCTGGTCAGTCAGAGCACCACACAGGAGTTTTGATTGGGTTCTGTCAATGTTTGGAGTCTCTAGCACTGTGCTGGAAACTAATGTGACACTGAGAAGTATAAGCATATCTGTACCCTTCAGAATTCCTCTCAGCTTTCTCTACACGAGTTGGCAGTCTCTACAGGTGCACATATCCCATCTTATGTGTCATATCAAAAAGTCAGATTCCACCATTGCCAGCAAGCACACTGTTTTCTTTTAAATCACAAGGACTTCTTTTTTTCATTTCTACAAACTTTTTTGCCTGTGTATGAAACCTTCAAACATATTGAGCCTTGGAGGACACTCATGGTTCCTGAGACTGCTGTCTTATTCAGAATCTTACTAAAAAAAAATCTAATATCAGGCAGCAATGATTATAGAATTACTATGAGCAAAACATCATATTAGCTGATGTATTGGTACTCCTTCTAACAGCTCTATGGCAGAGCATTACCATGATGTCATTTTACACAGGCTGACTAACCAAGAACCTGCTATATCCCCAGTGTGTACTTCAAAACTGCTTCAGAATTGACCCTGAGCCCTAGGTCAATTTGTCCAAGAAATTGTCTTTGAAAATTGAACCTCTAATATTCTTGGGCACCGTGTTATGTAAGACCCTTTTCTCTGAGCATCAATACATACACTAGGACAAGCACCCATGGATACACACACACACAAATAGTCACACACACTGAAAGTTCACAGCTAGAGGTCACAAAGAAAGCGCACACAAGGAAAGATAACAGAGGTGAAAAATAGTCATTGCAGGCAGCTCTGTCATGGTGAAGAAACATCCAGACTCTGAGCACCACTTCCAGGTCCCATAGTAGGGGAATGAGGGATTACAGGCTGTCAGGCAAGGCAACCACAAAGTCCCAGGGGTCTGACTCAACCAGCGTCACTACTGGGCAGCCAAAAAGAACAAGCTGTGGGTTCAACGTCTCCACCCAAGTCCCCGGAAACTAAAAGCAGACATGCCTATTGTAACAGGGCTTCAGAAGAGAGGGCCTCAGCTTACTCGTCTGTCAGGTGGTTTGCAAAGACATGGTGACAGCAAGAGTCTCAGAGTCTGCAGGAGGGCCGGTTATCTCTTGTTCTATGTCAGAGCTCAGTGTACTCTGAGTACCTTGAAAATGCTTTCTACTGTCTGAAGTTCAAAGGCCTGCTTGGGTTTGGGAGGTCTTTGTCATGCACAATGTGGCAGAGCACAAAAACACTCACGCAAAAATCAGGGGCAAGACCAACCTTGTCTGCAAACTCATAATCCTCATTTTGAAGTGGGTAAATTTATTGTCTGGGATCCAGTGAGAGGCTTTATGACTGAACTGGACACACATCAGCATAGTGAAGAGACAGAGGGCATGAGAATGGCTTGTGAGTTTCTCACCATCCCCTGGAACCTGAAGACTCAACCATTTTCTTACTGATCCCTGGTGTAAAAAAGTGCTTTAAGGACCCCAAACACAGAAGTGTGTTCTAATTTCAGGCATTCCTGCTTCAGGCTGCAGTACCAACGCTGAACACCAGGAAGCAAGCTATCCCCATTGTGGTCAATGGCACAAGAATCAGGAAACACAAGAGGTCATTCTGGGTATTTTCTGTTCCTGAGAAACATGCACCATTGATTACTAGCAAACATATTTACATTTTGAGTACTTCCAGAAAGGAAGATGTTCTGAGATCTATTTATTATTTCTCAGCTTTGGTGACTGCTGCTCTTACCATACAGAGGGCTGAGAATATCAACTTGGTCCCTATCCACTAATAGCTCAAAGCCTGGAGACTGGCATGTACTCAGCATGAGAGAATATTCCTGTGAGAGCGAACAATGATTGCTTCAGGGAGGACCATAGACCCTAGGTTTGATTGAAAATTCTTAATAGTTACATTTGTGCTGTGACAACAATGCACGGGGATCCATTTATGCAGAAGTAAAAAATTAATGGTCCAGTGTGAGGGAGCTGTAACTGACAATGACTTAGAGGCAGAAATAAATATTAGCACAGAGTAATTTGAGTAGGAGTCAGGGTGTCTGGAGAGAGCTGGGAGGTAAAGAGTGGAGGGCCAGGCCTGGGCTGCAGGCACATGCTTCTGAAATGCTGGGTGGCTAAATTTCCTTCACATAACACTTATGGGAACAAACATGGACTATATCACACACAGTATATGTGATCAGGCACCAGGATTGATCGAGCTGAGAGCCTCTGTCTCAAGGTCTCCTGAGAGCCTGGGCTGAGTGTCAGCTGAGACCTGCACTAGACAAAATCTGTCTGAGGGCCTACACATGAGTTTTTAGCAGGATTCAGTTATGACAGGGTTCACACAGTCTTTACTGTCTGTGGACCACATTTTTTAACTTGCGCTGGTGACTCCAGAGCAGATTATATTATGTCAACTTCCCTTTCTATATAATAAGATAAGAAAGAAAGAGAGATAAACAGAAAAAGAAACAATAAGGCAAACAAAAAGTAACATAGGTATAGAGAGAAACAGGGTCCAAGAGACAGAGACAATGACAGAGAGAGACAAAGAGATGAAGTGAGACACAGAGAGACAGAGGGAGCCAGCAGAGTAATAAAATTTCCATATCTCAGTTAGAAGTGAACCCCAGCATTTGGTCCTATATTATTATGTATTTTACACTCCAGTCACAAATTCTACCCACTTTCAAGAAAAAGGGCTAGCATAGGGATGTTTGATGTGGAGGTAGGCACACTTGTAGCCTCTGTGAGGCTTCCCAGTATGTAGACAGAGATGAGGTGCTTCGACCTGACACTAAATATAAGGGAAGGCCCTATAATGTTCTATGCCTAATGTTGGGATTTCAGTTAATTTTAACCATCTGGAAACATAATGAAGAAGGTTGGTGAGAATCACTGAATGCCAGGGCAGACCTAGACTGTCCCGTTGGTGCTGAGATCAGTGCTCTGTCCAGAATTATCATTTTTACCCCATTGTTATATCTTTACCTGAGCTCATGTGACCCCAGTTCAGGGGTTCCAGGCAAATATATATATGACTAATCACAGTCTGTGGAATAAAGTCTAGAAAGACCAACACTGTGCAGATAAAAGACTAGCAAGGGACTAAAACACAGGTTTGTCTACACTCACATCACTGGTGAGAAAATAATGCAAGGCCTGAACCCTGTTTTGGATCCTCAACGTTAGCAGTTCAGCAGGATTCAGGCCTCTCAGGTGTGTGAGGTTGGCCATGCTGGTGCGGCTGTGTATGCACTTGGCATGGGGTAAAAGATGAGCAGTCACAAACACAGAGAGGCCTTGTATTAAAAGGAAGCCCAGGAAGGAAACCCAAGAATGTGACCTCACTTCCAGGTGAAAAGAAGGGACTCAGATTGCCATCTGGGCTTACACCTAAGAGACGTGGCTTCTCTGGGGGCCTTGGTCCTGGGTCCTGGGTTTGGAATGCACCTGGAAAGGGCATGTGGTTCATATTTGCTCCTGTTCCCACTGCAGTTCAAGCTAAGGAATCATAACGCAGCTCTGAATTTGCTCTTATGTCTCCTGAGCAGTCTGTTGAAGGGGCAGGAGCCAGGCAACATCAAAGGAACATCCTTACACTGAGCATTGTCCACCCTAGGCAGCTCCTTCAGAGCTGCAGGCCTATCTAATGGTGATGGAGCTGCAGGTCTGTCACCCTTAGATAGGCCTGTAGCTCTGGGGTGGTGGGCAGGTGTCTGGAGAAGGTCCTGGAAGAGACTTGGGTCTGACAATAATTCAGCACTCCTGGAAGATGAGCTGTAATCTGCCAGCTCTGGTGTTTCTAGAAAACCTGGGGATGTCAGTGGGCCCCAAATTTCTGCAGTGGTAGCTTAATCTGGAATGCCCTCTTGCACTGTTTCCTATACAATGCATTCAGTCCTGTCCTTCATCAGAACATGCATCTTTTTGTCTTTTATTCTTTAATTTACTTCTTCCAAATTGATATAATCTCTTACATTAAGGTGTTAAATTCATTACAGTAAAATTTAATAATTATCATGATAAGTTATACACTCATGAGCATTTAGATCATCCATCATCACTATCAAGCTGTAACATATTTCACTTCCCAAATCAAAATTCACCATACAAACCATTTACTCCTCACTTCTTTGTCTCCAGGCCCTGACAACCAAAATCTATCCCTCTCTTTTATCCCATGTTTATTCTGGAACTTTCCTCTTAATGGAATCATGGAATTGGTTCAGTTTTTTGATAGCCCATGTAATTTTTGAAGTGATGTATTAATTTTTTTGTTTTCATTTGAAACGATTATTGTTGTTTTAAAAATTTAAATCCCTGGTGAATTGAATATTAAATGTATAAAATAAAGCCATTGTGTAAATACATTAAGTTACCAGCACAGGTGGAGAATGGCAGAATTCTGATAAATGGACAGAGATACTTTGTTAAATGGAAGTCAAGCAACCACTCTCAAGCTGTTACCTCCTTAGCAAAGAACATGGATACAAATATTATTATACATTTTACTAACTCTGTGGCACTGGGCAAATAAATAAACCTGTAAAACCTCTGTTTCCCCAGCTTTCAATATATTTAACAGGATTAGCTTGATGGTGCATTTGAACTGGGTTCCACAATTCTCACATAAAGGGAACTGAAGAAGTGCATGTAAGACTTTGCTTAGTTGCTAATAAAGTCATCTTATTTATAACTTCTATGAATATTTCTATAACACTTTTCACTGATTTCCACACATTTCTGCTTTAAATAAGGCACTAGAAATGCAAAGTCACTGGGTGAAGTTTAGGAAATTAAAGAGGAAACCCTCTTTCTGTGTATTTTATTGAAAATATACACAAAATGAAAATAAAAAACAAAAAACCTAACTGTGACTGAGATGTAAAATACAGCATAGATAATATAGTCAATAACATTGTATAGTGACAGATGAATTATTAGATTTATTGTGGTGATAACATTGTGAGGTACATAAAAGTGCATGTAATCACTATCTTGTTTTGTAAACCTGAAATTACTATAAAATTGTATGGCACCACAATTTGTAAATATATATATATATATATTTTTATGTGTGTGTGTGTGTATACATACACACATATGTGTATATATGTTTGTGTGTATATGTATGTATGTGTGTATATATATGTGTATACACACACACACACACACACACACACACTCACATAGATGTCTGTACTACAAAGTTGAAAAGGGATCTTAATGTAAATATTTTCATGCACTGACTTCCATTAGCATACAGTAATGACTCAACAGAGAGTAATCTCCAAAAAAAGAAAGAGAATGCACACTGAGCGATGAACCTATTATGCAACAATTTGACAATGCACTGTACATTTGTATACCAGAAACCTATGTAATTCTTGCTAACCAATGTCACCCCAATAAGTGTAACAATAAAAAAATATGAAAAGAAAAGAAAAGAAATAATTTGCAATGATCAAAGTGGCATCTCTCCTCTAATTACTGGGGTAATTCCTGGGCCCAGGGTGTTTTGTCTTATCACTCTTTCTTAAATAATTTTTTAAATTTTTTTGCTTAGAGTAATAGAATTTAATTGATAAAGAATCATGTCACATATTTGCTGTCAGTGATATTTTATACAGCTTCTGACTATCTACTGTAATATGTAATGTATATAGGAATATCTCCACTTCTGATGTTGTTCACCTAAGAGTGATTTATTACTTTGGGATGACTTTTTAAAAACAGGATTACTTTTTCAAATAATATAAACCTGTTTATGGTTTTAGATACTTATTGGTGAACAACTGTAATAAAGTGGCATATGTAAACGTAGTTTGTTTGAAATGAAAGATTTTATCAAATTTTATTGCCCATGCACTGTAATATGGGATATAAAACTAACAAGTGAAATAAGCCAGACAGAAAAAACAAAGAACTGCATGATTTCATTCATATGCGGAATATAAAACTGAAAGCAAAGAAAAAAAGAAATGAACAAACAAATAACCCATGGACACAATCAATAGCTTAATGTTTATTTGGGGATGAGTGGGTTAGGGAGGGGAGAAAGGGGAGCGGGTGGGAGAGGAGTGGGGGAAGCTAAATATAAGGTGATGGAAAGAGAAGTCACATTAGGTGGTGAACTTATTATACATCAAGTTGACAATGCACTGTAGAATTGTATGCCTGAAACCTATGTAATCCTTGCTAACAGATGTCACCCCAATAAGTCTAACAATAAAAATGAATTAAAAAAAAAACAAAAAAGAGAGGAAATCCACTACATAATGAAATATAGTATGGTGAAAATTAATTGAAAAATATAAAACAGAAGATTTCTATAGAAATATACAATAATTCACAACTCCAAAAAAAAAAGTGTGACTATATTTACAACCTAAGAAGACATTGTGGAATTTCCATGAAATTTACAAGAAGGTATTGAATGCAGAATAATTGAAGGAGTATAATTTCAGATTAGTTTGAAAAGATAATGTTTATATTATATAAGCTGATGCATATCATATAATTTTAAAAACAAAACAACTGCTGGCACTAAAATTACAACTATTGCTACCAGAAGTAACTTGCATGCATTTATATGTAACCCAAATAACCACAAAATAAGAGCAAAATTATATTTATAATAATGACATATACTATAAATAATTATGAGATTTATGTTTATAGAAACAACAAGCTGTAATTTGTGGCAGAAGTGCAAACAATTAAGCAGAGCTACTGTTTGCACTGGAGCCTTATTTGTAAATCATTGTCTTTATTTTAAAATTCCTTTTTATTGTTAGACATTTGGAGTGACATCTGTTAGCAAGAATTACATAGGTTTCAGTCATACAATTCTACAGTGCATTGTCAACTTGATGTATAATAAGCTCACCCCTAATGAGACTTCTGTTTCCATCACCTTATATTTAGCTTCCCCCCCTCCCACCCCCACCCCTCTCTCCCCTTCCTATCCTACTCATCCCCAAATAAACATTAAACTATTGATTGTGTCCATGGGTTATTTGTTTCTTCATTTCTTTTTTCTTTGCTTTCAGTTTTATATTCCGCATATGAGTGAAGTCATACAGTTCTTTGTTTTTTCTGTCTGGCTTATTTCACTAAGGATGATGATCTCCAGGTTCATCCAATTTGTTGCAAATGGCAATATTTTATCATTTCTGATAGCTGAATAATATTACATTGTGTATATGTACCACAACTTCTTTATCCAGTCATCTGTCGCAGAGCACTTTGGTATCCATGTTTTGGCCACTGTGAACAGGGCTGCAATGAACATTGGGGAACATAAGTCTTTGCGGACAAAGGTTTTCAAGTCTTTTGGGTAGATCTCCAGAAGGGGGATTGCTGGGTCAAATGGTAGCTCCATTCCCTATATTCTGAAGAAACTTCACACTGCCTTCCACAGTGGTTATACCAGTTTGCACTCCCACCAGCAGTGTGTGAGAGTTCCTTTTTCTCCACATCCTCTCCAGCACCTGTTATTCCTTGTCTTGTTGATAATAGCCATTCTCAGAGGTGTGAGGTGATATCTCATTGTGGTTTTGATTTGCATTTCCCTGATAGCTAATGAGGATGAGCATTTTTTCATATGTCTGCTGGCCATTTGTATTTTTTCATGGTAGAAGTGTCTGTTTAGTTCTTCTGCCCAATTTTCAATTGGGTTGTTTGATTTTTTTTGTTGTGAAGTCTTATTAGTTCTTTATATATTTTAGATATTAGACCCTTATCTGATGCATTATTTGCAAATATTTTCTCCCATTGAATTGGCTGTCTCTTTGCCTTGTTGATGGTTTCTTTTACTGTGCAGAAGCTTTTTAGTTTGATATAGTCCCATTCATTTATTTGTGCTTTTACTTCCCTCGCCTTAGAGGACAGGTTCATGAAGTCTTCCTTGAGTCCTAGGTCCATAAGTTTAGTACCAATGTCTTCTTCTATACAGTTTATTGTTGAAGGTTTTATATGAAGGGCTTTATTCCATTTTGAGTTAATTTTTGTATATGGAGAGAGTTCACAGCTCAGGTTCATTCTTTTGCATATGTTTTTTCAGTTTTGCCCGCACCACCTACTAACGAGGCTGTCTTTTCCCCATTGTATGTTTTTTGGTTCTTCATCAAAAATTGTTTGTCCATAAATTTGTGGGTTTATTTATGGGTTTTCAGTTCTATTTCATTGGTGTATATTTCTGTTATTCTGCCAGTACCAAGCTGTCTTGACTATTGATGGTTTGTAATATAAATAGAAGTCAGGAAGTGTAATGCCACCAGCCTTATTCTTTTTATGTAGTATTGCTTTGGCAATTCGAGGTCTTTTATGGTTCCATATAAATCTAATAATTCTTTTATCTATTACACGAAAGTGTGATTGTGGGATTTTGATGGGTATTGCATAAATCTGTAGATGGCTTTGGGCAGAATGGCCATTTTAACAATGTTAAGTCTTCCTATCCATGAACAGGGGATATTTTTCCACCTCTTAAAGTCTGTTCCAATTTCTTTCAAAATTGTGTTATAGTTTTCTCTGTATAAGTCTGTCACGTTCTTTATTAAGTTAATTCCCAGGTATTTTATTCTTTTTGTTGTGATAGCAAAAGGAATTAACTCCCTCATTCTTTTTCTGAAGATTCGTTGTTTGTATAAAGAAATGGTATTGATTTTGGTACATTGATTTTGTACCCTGCAACTTTAATAAATTCATTAATTGTTTCTAATGGGTTCCTAGTGGAATAGTTAGAATTTTTTATATAAAGGATTATGTCATCCGCAAATAGTGACAATTTGACCTCTTGTTTCCCAATTTGGATACCTTTGATTCTTTTCTCTTGCCTGATTGCTGTGGCTAGAACTTCCAGTAGTATATTAAATAACAGTGGTGACAGGTGCATCCCTGTCTTGTTCCTGATTTTAGTGGAACAGATTTCAGCTTTTCCCCATTCAGTATGTTGTTAGCCAAGGGTCTGTCATATATGGCCTTTATTATGTTGAGATACTTTCCTTCTATACCTATTTTACTTAGTGTTTTGATCATAAATGGATGTTGTACCTTGTCGAAAGCTTTTTTGCATCAATTGAAATGACCATATGGTCTTTATCTTTGATTTTGTTTATGTGGTGTATCACATTGATTGATTTTCGTATGTTGAACCATCCTTGTGCTCCTGGGATGAATCCCACTTGATCATGATGTATGATCTTTTTGATGCATTGTTGTATTCTATTTGCTAACGTTTTGTTCAGGATTTTTGCATCTGTGTTCATCAGACATATTTGTTTATAATTTTCTTTTTTTGTGTTGTCTTTGCGATGCTTTGGTATTAGAGTAATGTTGGCCTCATAGAATGAGTTAGGAAGTATTGCTCCCTCTTCAATTTTTTGGAAGAATCTGAGGAGGATAGGCATTGATCCTTCATGGAATGCTTGGTAGAACTCATTGGTGAAAGCATCTGGTCCAGGGCATTTGCCTTTAGGAAGATTATGGATAGTCATTTCAATCTCGTTGCTGTTGATTGGTCTATTCAGATTATCCACTTCTACTTGGTTCAGTCTTGGTAGGCTATAAGTTTCTAGATACTTGTCCATTTCTTCTAGGTTGTTAAATTTCGTGGCATAAATTCCTTCATAATATTTTCTTATAATCCTTTGTATTTCTGTGGTATCAGTGGTAATTTCTCCCCTTTCATTTCTAATTTTGGATATTTGTGTCCTTTGTTTTCTTTCTTTGATTAGTTTCATCAGTGGTTTGTCAATTTTGTTGACTTTCTCAAAGAACGAGCTCTTCGTTATATTCATTTTTTCTATTGTCCTTCTGTTCTCTTTGGTTTAGCTCTGCTTTAATTTTTATTATTTCTTTCCTTCTGCTGACTTTGGGTTTTGTCTGCTCTTCTTTTTCTAGTTCTTTAAGATGGGATGCTAAGATGTTTGCTTGTGATTTTTCTTGTTTCTTAAGATAGGCCTGTAATGATATAAATTTCTTCCTATTATCGCTTTCGCTGTGTCCCAATAATTCTGATATGTTGTATTTTCATTGTCATTAGTTTCTATATATTTTTTAATCTCATCTTTTATTTGTTCTTTTATCCAGTCCATTTTTAATAAGCTGTTGTTTAATCTCCATGTATATGTGTTTTTTTCTGCTTTCCTTTTACAGTTGATCTCCTATTTCAAAGCTTTGTGGTCTGATAATACACTTGGTATGATTTCTATCTTCTTGAATTAGCTGAGGCGACTTTTTTGTCCCACCATGTTGTCTCTTCTTGGGAATGTTTCATGCGCATTAGAAAAGGTGTAGTATCCTTTCGCTGGATGAAGGGTCCTGTAAATCTCAATTATGTCCAATAGCTCTAATGTGTCATTTAGAGCTGTTATTTCCTTATTTATTTTCTGTCTGGATGATATGTCCATGGCTGTTAGTGGGGTGTTTAATTATTGAGTTTTCATCAGTTTTTCCTTTCAAGTCTGTTAGTAATTTCTTTGTGTATTTTGGTGCATCCTGGATGGGAGCATATATGTTGATTAGTGTCAACTCTTCTTGTTGTTGCATTGTGCCTTTTATCACTAGGTAATGACCATCTTTGTCTTTTACTATCTTTTTTAACTTGAAGTTTATTTCATCAGATATCAGTATGGCCACTTTTGCTTTTCTCTGGTTACCATTTGCTTGGAGTATTTTATCCCATCCTTTCACTCTGAGTCTGTGTTTGTCCTTATAGCTGAGGTGTGTTTCTTGGAGACAGCATATGGATACATTCTGTTTTTTAATCCAGTCTGCCACTCTGTGTCTTTTTATTGGTGAGTTCAGTGTATTAACGTTTATAGTGATGATCGATATGTGAGGATTTCCTGTGGCCATTACTTATTTCTTTCTTTGTTTTTGTTTGTTTGTTTGTTTGTTTTTTTTTCTTTCTTGTTGTCCCAACTTTGTACCATATTTCCTGATGTTTTGTTTCAGGCTGAAGAGCCTCCTTCAGTATTTCTTGGAGTGCTGGCTTCGTGCTGGCAAATTCCCTCAGCTTCTTTTTGTCTGAGAAGGTCTTTATTCCACCTTCATATCTGAAAGATCATTTTGGTGGATAATTTATTTTTGGCTGGAAGTTTCTCTCTTTTAAATTTTTGAATATTGGGTTCCACTCTCTCCTGGCTTGTAGAGTTTCTGCTGAGAATTCTGATGCTAGCTTGATGGGTTTTCCTCTAAAGGTTATAGTTCTTTTTTCCCCTGGCTGCCTTGAGAATTGTCTCTTTGTCTTTAGTTTTGGACATCTTTAGTACCATGTGTCTTGGAGAAGATCTGTTAGGATCCAGGTATCTGGGGGACCTGTTTTCTTCTTGAATTTGGGGTTCCAGATCTTTCCATAGGTTTGGAAATTTCTCATCTATGATTTGTTTGAGTATGCTCTCTGTAGATTGCTCTGCCCCCTCTTCTATTCCTGTTATCCTGATATTGTTTTGTCTCGTGTAGTCGGATAGTTCTTGCAGAGTTCTTTCAATCCGTTTTTTTTTTATATTCCCTCTCTTCCTCTTTCTGAGCTGTTTCCATGTTCTGATTTCAATATCACTAATTCTTTTATCGTATTATTTATTTCTCATATTTCCATCTAATCTTTCTTATGTTTTGAATTTCTTTGTTAAATTGTTCTTTTTGTTCGCAAAGTTCCTTTTTTATATCGTTTATATCCTTTTTTATGTTATTTATGTTAGCTATGATGTTCTTCCAATAGGTTTTCATTTCTCTCACGGCCTTTAGAATTTCTGCTTTAAATTCTCTGTCACTTAAATCCGACCCATCCAGTTGTAACAAGCTGTCTTCTTGGTAAATTTCATGTCCTTTCTGAGGAGTTTTAGTTTTAAAGGAATTCATCCTGGCTTCTGTGTTCTTCCTCTTTGACATGAGGGCTTTATGTTCAGTGCCCAGATTATTGCTTTTGTGTTGTTTTACTGTAAGGCAGACACGAGGTGGCACTGGGTGTCAAGTTTTGGGGAGAGGGAGCTGTTTGTTTTTTGTTTCTGATCTCCTACTGCGTTTGGAGGCTATGCGCAGATATCCTGAGGAGAAGCCATCAAAAGGCGCTCCAAGGGCAGCTCTGCCTTCTTCCCTTTGCTGGTGAAGCTGTTCCGAGGCTTGTTTCTGCTGGCTCAGGTGAAAGCTATCAAATCAGTCTTTCTTCCTATCCCTGATTCAGCATCTGGCTGTCTACACGTTCACGCTGCTTTCAGAACCCTGGGGTGTACGAGGATGTGCATGCTCCATAAGTCCAAAGCTGTGGGCCTGGCCTGAGACAGCAGGGTCGCCTTTACAGTGGGTTGGGAACAGGAACTGCAGCCCTATGTATGTCTCCAGGGGGCTTAGGGCTGGGGTGTCATCTTTGCAGTTCAGAGTCCTTGCTCAGCCCTTCTGCCACTCAAAGTTCCAGAGGCTGGCTCCCAAACTCTGTCCCCAACATGCAGCCCCAAAGCCCAGCTCCCCAGTCTCTCCTTTCCCCCAAACTTCGCCGCTCTGAATAGTCAGCAGCGATAGTGTTCTGTTGTAGTCTTTCTCTGCTCCCTTCCCTCTCCCTTACTTGCCCCTTTCTCGCCAACCTTCAGGTGTTTACTTGCGATTTGTGGATTTCTCAACAGCCGTTTTTTCACTCAGGGTCCTCTTACTTGGCTCCTGGATGGCCGTCCACTTGTGTTTTCTGGGAGAGCATTTAGGGACCTCCTCTCCAGTCGCCATCTTGCCTTCTTCCTCCTTCATTGTCTTTTGTTTGGCTGCATTTTCTGGAAAAACTGGATCTCCACAACTTGTTACCCATACCATTGCTATGATCATTTCTACCCATTCCACCACCCCAGCAGAAGCGAATTTCTCCTTCTACTCTATCCCCAAATTCTGCCAGAGGACGCCTATGTCCTTTGTTTAAAAACTCAGGAGGTACGTGAAGTAAAGAACTCTGAGGCTATGTGTGTACCTCTGGGGAGTATTTCGAAGAGGGCACACCAGCTTTAGCCAAGTTCACAATTTCTGCCATGGCGAGCATTTGCAAAGGTACACGTGCAAACCCCTAGCAGTGATCACGAACTTTAGTTTGTTTGGGCACCTTCTCTAAAAAAGGTGTTGGGCACCTTCTCCTAATTATCTCAGTATAACAAAGAAGAGAAACATCAGGGACAAAAGACCAAGTCTCAGAGAATGCAAACCAGCTTCCCAGGGTATGCAACTTTTACTCAAAGCCTTTTAAGATGTAAATGCCCTCAGTTGAAGTACAGTTCTATTGCTTTTACCTCACCCAAGTCCAACACCTTAAGAAGTCTGGTCTCCAAGTTTGTTGAAGTGTGCTCCAAGAATCAAAATTACCCAAGTTGCCACCATTGTTATCCAAATGGTTTGAAAATCTTTTCACAGACACCTGTTTACAAAATTGAAAGTGTGTGTTACAGCTGGGTGGAGAATGAAGGACCCTGTCAGCCACTTGGTCCCATAAGTTCCAGAATTTCCAGAGAAGAACAACACCTCAAATCCAAGTGTGCTCATTCTTTTGTACAATCTTGGAGAGTCAACTTACTCTAGCCACATGCTTGCAGTAACTTCTTTCCTGGTTATCCCACTTTAGCCCTGACTCCAGTCCTGACTGCCAGGGCTTGTACAACTCCTGGCCACTCTGGGAAGATGGTGCCCCAAAAATATCTAGTGTTAAGTTGCAGAGAGTAAAGAGAGTCTTGAAGACCATGGTGCTTAGCTGTGTTTGGTTAGACAGAGAGTTGCTTTCAAGTGAACTGCAAAACATGGGACACTGACAGTTCCTCCTCTACCTGGAGGACTGCAATAGAAGCTATGAGTCCTGAGCAGGTTGACATTGGGCAGGAAGCCAGGCAAACACAGAGTGGCTTTATCAGTTTTGTGTACTATGGCATGACCCAAGCTTCTGAAGCACACAAGCCTACAGAGCCCTTGTTCACCTTTAAACCTCTCACACCTGCACAAAGAAAGACAAAGACACACTCTTTCCTTCTCTCTCATAGCGTTAAGATCCCATGAGATCTGCCCCAGTGCGACCTCTGCTGGACAGTCATAGAGTAAAGACTGAGTTTTGATTGGGCTCCAAAACTGGAGGGTCCAGCACTGTGCAGAGAACTAAGGTGACACTGAGAAGTGTAAGCATATTATCGTCCCAAAGAATCTGTCTCAGCTCATTTTTCACAAACTAATGACAGCCTCTACGGGTGCACATATTCCATCTTTGAGTTTTAATTCAAAAAGCCAAACCCCACAATTTTAAGCAAGCACACAGATTTATTTCAAAGCGTGAGCACATTTTTCTTCACTTTTTCAAAACTTTACTTCCTCTGTAAAAACACCCCTCACACACATCGAACACTTGAGGACACTACTCATGCATGACCCTGCTGTTCTATTCAGATTTTTACTAAAAGAAACAGTACTAATGTCAGGTAACATTGATCATGTGATTACTATGAACAAGGCATCCTAGTAGATAATGTATCAATACTTCTTTTAACAGATCTATGATTGAGCATTACCATAATTCCATTGTACACAGGCTGACAAACCAAACCTTTGCTATGTTCCTGGTGTGTACTTCAATGGCATTGTTTCAGATCTGGCTCAACATGTCCATGGGGTTTACCTTAAAAAGTAAGAATTTCTGATATCCTGAGGCACCCTCTCATGTTGTGTCTTTTTCTCTGACACAACATACCATACACAAATACGCACTCATAATGACTGTCCACCATTGGAAGTACAAATAATATGCAAGAGGTTATCAGATAAACAAAATAAAGTGGTTGGAGGCAGCTCTGTCATTGTGCAGGCACACCCAGTCTCTGGGCATCATGACCAATGCCCAGAGACAGGGAGGGCAGAGTCACCAAGCTGATGGGCTACAAAATCCAAGTGCGAAGGGGTTAGCCTGAAGCAGCATTATTCCTGGGCACCTGAAGAGAACAAAGTTTGGTTCCTGTGTCTCCATTCTTTGAAGCTCTAACTACGAGTAGACACAGTCAGTGTGGATGGGCTTCAGGAGAGAAGGCTTCAGCTTTACTCTCTGTAAGATAATGTACATAGAAAATTGTGACAGCAACATTCTCACAACCTGATGAAGAGCCTGTATTCACTTGTGCTCCATCAAGACCCAGTGTGTTCCGAGTCCCTGGCAAATGCCTTGTACTTTCTAGAGGTTTCTCAGAGCACAGGGCATCTTGGAGGTTAAGAGGCCTTGGTTTTACATAAATACTACAGAGCACTGGAACACTGGCCCAGGAACTAAGGGCCAGACCAGCCTTGTTGGAGTCTCAGGTTTCTCATTTAAAAGTGGGTGGAGTCATTGCTCAGGCTCAGGTGAGGGGCCTCATGAGTGAACTGAACACCATCATACAGTAGGAAAAAAAGAGGGAAAGGAGTCAATCCTGGGGTTTCTTACAATCCCCTAAAGCCTCTAGGCCCAGCGTCTTGCACCCCCTCATCTCTGGTGTACCAAGAGCCTTCAGAACCCCAGAGGAGTCTATTTTGATTTCAGGTTTTCCTGCCTGTGACCGAAGTACCAGGGTTGATGGCCAGGGGGCAAATTGTCACCATTATACCCATTATGCTTAATGACCAAAGATTCAAATAATACAATAGGTCATTCTGGGTGTTTCTTGCCTCTTAGCAACATGCATCATTGATTGCTAGCATCCATCTTTCAATGTGAGCTGCTCACAGAACAGAGGACGTTCTGAGACCTTTTTACAATTTTTTCAGCTTTGGTGCCTGCTGTACTCACCCTAAGCAAGGCTCAAAGTACCCACGTAAATTTTGCCCCCCAGTAGCTCAAAGCTTGGAGAGGGATATGAATATATCATGTAAGGAAATTCTTGTGAGAGAACAGCCAGTTCTGTTGGAAGACCTACCAACCCTAGGTGTGTTGGAAAGGCCTTCATGGTGGCATTTGTGCTGTGAGAAAAGAGCAAAAGATGCCATCCTTGCATAAGTTAATAATCTGAGTGCCAGTATGGGGGAGCTCAAAGGAACTAAAAAATGGAGGCAGAAATCAATTTGGTGAGACATAAGGTTTGGAAAGAGTTATGATGTCTGAAGAGAGCTTAAAAGTAAAAAGAACAAGGCTAGACTGGTGTCAAGCATGTGTTACTTGTCTGCAGGATCACCCCAGTTCTCTCACATATTATTCACAGACAAACGTGGACCACATCATGTTCTCTAGTATCAGCCATCTGGCTCCGCAGAGCTGGGTACCTTTGCTTCAGGGTCTCCTGGGAGGCTCTGCTTCACTCTTGACTGAGGCTTGTACTAATTGTGGTTTGTCTCTGACATCATTCATGGAGGGTGGGATTAACTCAAACAGAGCTCAAAGGCGTTTCTTTCTGTAGGCAGCCATCTTCCATTATTGTTTTTTCTTTACTCATAGGAGTGTAATAGCTCAGATTATAATTTTTGACCCTGACCTTAGATGACATGGGATCAAAGAGACAGAGAAAGACAGACAAAAAATAAACAGTGAGGGAAACAGAAAGAGAAATAAACAATGAGAGAGACAGAGTCCAATAAACAAAGACAATGACAGAGAGAAGTAGGGAAACAACAGGAGACACAGGACAGAGAGAGCCAAGATAATCATAAACTTCCCTTACTTCAGTATAAAAAATGTCACCCATCATTTTAAAACCTAGTCAAAATGTCCATCAGCTTCAAGTTAAGGGGCTAGCACAGGCATATTTGACATTGAGGTAGGCGCACTGGCAGCCACTGTGAAGCTGCCCAGCACATAGGCCAAGATAAGGTGCTTGGACCAAAACCTAAATACAAATAAAAATCCTGGAACATTCTATGCTCAAGGAGATGATGTCTGGATTTCAGTTAATTTCAATCATCCTTGGAAATAAGTAGGAGAGTAAGTGAAAGTCACTGGATGCCAGAAATAACCAGAACTGTGGGCAATGTTTACAGTGCTCTATTCAGCTTTCCTGTTATTGCCACATTTTTACATTTGGGTCTTAGCTCCTCTTACAAAAGCCTAGGATTTCCAGTTACTACAGGTGTATCTAGGTCTACTGACAGCCTGTGAAGTGCCTGCTAGAACAAGAAAACTGTGCAAATTGAAGACTAAGGAGCCCCTAATAGAAAATGTTTGTCCAATATCACATCACTGATAAGAAGTAGGTATTAGGTCTGTACTCAACTTTGGATCTTTAAAGTTAAAGCCTCAGCAGCACCCATGTCTTCCTGGTGTTCTGGATTTGCTATGCTGGTTCAGCTGTGTATGAACTTCTCATAGAACGAAGGGTGAACAGTGATAAATCCAGAGTAGACATGCAGAGGTCTTGACTGAGAAGGAAATTTAGGTAGGGGAACCCAAGCAGTGACCATACATCCTTATCATAGAGACCAAAAATATTTGGAGCTCTGGGAACCAGGCAGCCATTCTCTGAAGAAGGCCATGCCAAATTAACTTGGTTAAAAACATTAGATATAGCTCTGGGAACCAGGCAGCCATTCTCTGAAGAAGGCCATGCCCAACTAACTTGGTTAAAAACATTAGATATAGCAATTTTGTTTTGTTTTGTTTTGTCTCCAAGTTCACTGGCAGTGGCCTCAGAAAAGCATGTATTTGGAAACCTTTCTCTTGCTTTAGGTATTGTTCAGATTTCACTCCAGAAGCCTCTGGCCATTTTCTGGAGGAAGCCAAAGGTAACACAAGAAAAACCAGAACAGTAAAGGCCAGGACAGGCCAGCCTTCTCATCCCACCTTAACAGCCTTACTCTCTCTCTCTCTCTCTCTCTCTCTCTCTCTCTCTCTGTGTGTGTGTGTGTGTGTGTGTGTGGTGGTTGTGCTGCTGGTGGTGTTCACCTAAAGAGGTCATGCCCTGAGCAATACCTGGCTGAAGAAATCTCAGTAGCCAAGGGGGGCTGGTGAAGTTCACAACCAAGATCAAGAGTAGATAGCTGAAATATGGAGAACACAGCTACTAGGACTAGGGTTTATTTTAGGCCTCCCAAGGAATGTCATGCCACCAAGTTGAGGTCTGTGCTGACACAGCCTTTGCCTGAATTGGAAGCCCAAGTTCAGGTGGGCAGAAGGGTTTTGATGCCTTCAAAACAGCTGATGGTTTGGGTTACTGCAGAGCTCCAGACAGGACATAAGAGATGATGTAGTAAATGTGGACACCCACTCCATGTTTCACTGCATTAAAGGTATGCATGCTGTGCCACTAAGTGCCAGTGCAGAACTTCAGCTAGTGTAACCATGGAGGTGCCTTTAAATCCAGGGCCAAGAGATGCAACACTAGGCCATGAGGCCAGACACCAACCAGGCCACTCCCTGATATATACTTCCAGGTCTACTTACAGGTCATTTCATGAGGGCTTGACTTGGCGTGCCAAATTTAACTTCTGTTGACCCAGCCTGATCATCTGGATTTAAGAGAAGCAGAGCCTCAGGGTCAGAAGAGCCTATGAAAGGTGACCAGGGATGGCAAGGTACCACACACAAAAGGAGGAGCCCCAGAAGCTGACAGCTGGTCAGGTGAAAAGACAGGACTCAGATTGCCATCTGGGTCTGCACCTAGAAGAGGTCAGTTCTCTTAGGGTCTCATTCAGGGAACATACCTGGAAAGCAAAAACATGGGTCAACTTTGCTCCTACGCCAACTGTAATTCAAGTTCAGGAATCACAGAACAACCCAGATCCTGCTTTTGTCTGCTGAGGAGATTGATGCAGGGACAGCAGCCAGCCAACATCAAAGCCCATTTAAACCCTGAGGGATGTGCAACCCCAGTACCTTCCCCAGAGCTACAGGTCTATCTGATAGTGACTAAGCAGCAGGTCCTGAAAGAAATCTGGCCCTGGCACAAAACTCAGCACTCCTGGGAAATGAGATTTCAAATGTGCCAGCTCTGGTGTTTCAAGGAAGCCTGAGGATGTTACTGTGCCCAGTATTTCTACACTGGTAGCAGGATCTAAAATGACCTCCTGCACTGTTTCCTGTACAACGCCTTCAATGCTGTCCCCCATCTGAACATCTCTTTTATTATCTTTCATTGTTTTTGTTTGTTTTTATTTTATGCACATTTATATAATCTCATAAACTTTTAAAATTCATTATAGTAATTTCTCCTTCTTCTCTCCTTCCAATCTTCTTCCAGAGCTTGCCAATATTGGTTTTTTAAAAACCCATGAGGTGTGTGAGGTCATCTGAGGCCGTGTATGCACCTCAGGTGAGTGGTTAGAAAGAGCACGTTAGCATTACTCAACCTCACAGTTTCTGCCATGGCAGATTTTGGAAATGTACACCTGCAAACCATTAGCAGTGATCACCAACTTAAGCCTGTCAGGGCAGCTTTACTGAAATTAAAATATATAATTATCACCAAGTATAACTAGGAAGAGAAACACTGGAGGTCAGAGACCAAGTCTCAGAGAATGCAAACCAGCTTCGCAGGGTGTGTATCTTCTCATTCAAAACTTTTTAAGATGCAAATGCCCTCACCCAGGCTTCAGTTCTATTTTTTTTCTCCCTGCCCAGTCCAATACACTAAAGTAGTCTGGTCGCTGACTTTGCCAGGGCATGCTTTGAGGCCCGAAAAGCTGCAAGTTGCCATTATTTTTGCTTACCTGGGTTTTCAAAGCTTTGCACAGCCACCTGTCTATGAAATTCAGTTTGTGTTGGAGAAAAGAGGAAAAAAAAGAACCTTGGTGGACACTTGGACTGGTAAGTTCCAGGGTCTCCAAAGGGACACAGCACCCCAAATTTAAGTGAACACATTTGTGCAATCTGTGAGGCTCCCATCACTAGGGACACACACACACACACACACACACACACACACACACACACAGCGACTTTTTTCCTGGTCATCCCTCTTCAGCCATGAACCCAGCAGTGGCTGAGGCATTCATATTACCTCTGGCCCCTCTGGGAAGATGGTGCCCCAAAATACCTAATGTTTAGATGCAGAAAATGAAAAGAGCCTTGAAGACCATGGTGATTAGTCCTGGTAGAACAGCAGGCGAGTTTTCTTAAACAGACGGCAAAATCTGGGACACTGATGGTTCCTGCTTTTCCTGGCAGACTGTAATAAAAGCTCTGAGTCCTGCACGGATTGACAGGTTGACATTGTGTGGGGAATCCAGGTGAACTCAGCATGGCTTTATCAGTTTTGTATCCTATTGCATCCTGTATGCTTCTGAAGCATCCAAGTGACCAGAGCCATTTTTCGCTTATAAGCCCCTCCTACCAGAGCAAAGACAAGGCCACTCCCTGTCTTTTTCTCTCACAACACTGAGATCCTGGAAGCCCCAGCCCAGTTAAGCCTGTGCTGGTCAGTCAGAGCGTGAAATCTGAGTTTTGACTGGGTTCCCCAAATATTTGGAGTGCCCAGCACTGTGTTGGGAATTAAGGTGACACTAAGAAGTGTGAGTATATCTCTGCCCTCAGGAATCCATCTCAGATTTTCTTACACAGCCTAATGACAGCACCTACAGGTGAACATATTCAACCTTCAGCTTCACGTCGAAGAGCCAAACCCCACAATTATAAGCGAGCATGCATTTTTTTTAAAAGTATGAAGACATTTCATTTCATGGCTCCAAAACTTCCATATCTCCTCATATAACACTCACACATCAAAAACTGGAGGACAATGCTTCTTCCTGAGCCTGCTGTTTTATGCAGATTTTCACTAAAAAAATAGTGATAATGGCAGGTAGCACTGATCATGTGATTACTATGAAGAAGACATCATAGTAGGTGGTATATCATTACTCTTCTAACAGCCCTATGACAGAGCATTATCATGATTCCATTGTACATAGGCTGACAAAGCAAGCAACTCCTATGTCCCCAGTGTCTACTTAAATTGCCATTTTTCAGATCTAAAATGGCCCAGGCACAACCGATCCATGAATTTTGCTTTGAAAATGAAGAATCTAGAAATCCTGAGGCAATTTCTCATGTTGGATCTTTTTTTTTAAAATTCATTTTTATTGTTAGACTTATTGAGATGACATCTGTTAGCAAGGACTACACAGGTTTCAGGCATACAATTCTACAGTGCATTGTCAACTTGATGTATAATAAGTTCACCACCTAATGTGACTTCTCTTTCCATCACCTTATATTTAGCTTCCCCTCTTCTCTCACAGCCCCCCGCTTTCTCCCCTCCCTAACCCACTCGTCCCCAAGTAAACATTAAACTATTGATTGTGTCCATGGGTTGTTGGTTTCTTCATTTCTTTTTTCATTGCTTTCAGTTTTATATTCCGCATATGAGTGAATTTGTTTTTTCTGTCGGTCTTATTTCACTAAGCATGGTGATCTCCAGGTCCATCCATTTTATTGCAAATGGCAATATTTAATCTTTTCTTATAGCTGAGTAATATTCCATTGTGTATATGTACCACAGCTTCTTTATCCAGTCATCTGTCGCAGGGAACTTTGGTTGTTTCCATGTTTTGGCAACTGTGAACAGCGCTGCAATGAACATAGGGGAACATAAGTCTTTGCGGACAAAGGTGTTCAAGTCTTTTGGGTAGATCTCAGAAGGGGGATTGCTGGGTCATATGGTAGCTCCATTCCCAATTTTCTGAGGAACCTCCACATTGCCTTCCACAGTGGGTGTTCCAGTTTGCACTCCCACCAGCAGTGTACCAGATTTCCTTTTTTTCCACATCCTTCCCAGCACTTGTTAATCTTTCTCTTGTTGATAATGGCCATTCTTACAGGTGTGAGGTGATATCTCATTGTGGTTTTGATTTGCATTTCCCTGATAGCTAATGAGGATGAGCATTTTTCATATGTCTGCTGGCCATTTGTATTTCTTCGTGGGAGAAGTGTCTGTTTAGATCTTCCACTCATTTTTTCAATTCGGTTGTTTGTTTTTTTGTTGTTAAGTCTTATTAATTCTTTATATATTTTATATATTAGACCCTTATCTGATGTGTTATTTGCAAATATTTTCTCCCATTCAGTTGGCTTACTCTTTGCCTTGTTCATGGTTTCTTTTGCTGTGCAGAAGCTTTTTAGTTTGATATAGTCCCATTCATTTGTTTGTGCTTTTACTTTCCTTGCCTTTGGGTACAGGTTCATGAAGTCTTCCTTGAGTCCTAGGTCTATAAGTTTAGTACAAATGTTTTCTTCGATATAGTTTATTGTTGCGGGTCTTATATGAAGGTCTTTAATCCATTTTGAGTTAATTTTTGTATATGGAGAGAGTTCACAGCTCAGGTTTATTCTTTTGCATATGTTTTTCCAGTTATCCCACCACCACCTAGTAAAGAGGCTGTCTTTTCCCCATTGTATGGTTTTTGCTCCTTTATCGAAAATTTTTTGTCCATATATTTGTGGGTTTATTTCTGAGTTTTCAGTTCTATTGCATTGGTCTATATTTCTGTTCTTCTGCCAGTACCAAGCTGTTTTGACTATTGATGCATTGTAATATAAATAGAAGTCAAGAAGTGTAATGCCACCAGCCTCATTCTTTTTATGTAGTATTGTTTTGGCAATTTGAGGTCTTTTATGGTTCCATATAAATCTAATAATTCTTTTATCTATTAAACGAAAGTATGATTGTGGGATTTTGATACGTATTGCATTAAATCTGTAGATGGCTTTGGGCAGAATGGCCATTTTAACAATGTTAAGTCTTCCTATCCATGAACAGGGGATGTTTTTCCACCTCTTACAGTCTGTTCGAATTTCTTTCAAAAGTATCTTATAGTTTTCTGTGTATAAGTCTGTCACGTTCTTTGTTAAGTTAATTCCCAGGTATTTCATTCTTTTTGTTGTGATCACCATAGCAATTGACTCCTGTATTTCCTTTTCTGAGGATTCATTGTTTGTATATAGGAATGCTGTTGATTTTTGTACGTTGATTTTGTATCCTGCTACTTTACTATATTCGTTAATTGTTTCTAAAAGCTTCCTGGTGGAATCTTTGGAATTTTTTATATAAAGGATCATGTCATATGCAAATAGTGACAATTTGACTTCTTCTTTCCCAATTTGGATACCTTTGATTCCTTTATTTTGCCTGATTGCTGTGGCTAGGACTTCCAGTAGTATATTAAATAACAATGATGACAGGGGGCATCCATGTCTTGTTCCTGATTTTAGGGGAATAGTTTTCAGCTTTTGCCCATTCAGTATGATGTTAGCCGAGGGTCTCTCATATATGGCCTTTATTATGTTGAGATACTTTCCTTCTATACCTATTTTATTTAGTGTTTTGATCATAAATGGATGTTGTCCCTTGTCGAAAACTTTTTCTGCATCAATTGAAATGACCATATGGTCTTTATCTTTTATTTTGTTTATGTGGTGTATCACATTGATAGATTTTCGTATGTTGAACCATCCTTGTGCTCCCGGGATGAATCCCACTTGATCATGATGTATGATCTTTTTGATGCATTGTTGTATTCTATTTGCTAATATTTTGTTCAGGATTTTTGCATCTGTGTTCATCAGAGATATTGGTCTATAGTTTTCTTTTTTTGTGTTTTCTTTGCCAGGTTTTGGTATTAGGGTAATGTTGGCCTCATAGAATGAATTAGGAAGTATTGCTTCCTATTAAATATTTTGGAAGAGTCTGAGGAGGATAGGCATTCTTCTTGGAATGATTGGTAGAACTCGTTGGTGAAAGCATCTGGTCCAGGGCATTTGCCTTTAGGGAGATTACGGATAGTCATTTCAACCTTGTTGCTATTGATTGGTCTATTTAGATCATCCAGTTGTTCTTGTTTCAGTCTTGGTATGCTATAAGTTTCTAGAAAGGTGTCCATTTCTTCTAGGTTGTTAAATTTCATGGCATAAATTCCTTCATAATATTTTCTTATAATCCTTTATACTTCTGTGGTATCAGTGGTAATTTCTCCCCATTCATTTCTAATTTTGGATATTTGTGTCCTTTCCTTTCATCCTTTGATTAATCTCACCAGGGGTTTGTCAATTTTGTTGACTTTCTCAAAGAACGAGCTCTTCGTTATATTCATTTTTTCTATTGTCTTTCCATTCTCTAATTGCTTTAGCTCTGCTTTAGTTTTTATTATTTCTTTCCTTCTGCTGACTTTGGGTTTTGTCTGCTCTTTTTTTTTTTTTAGTTCTTTAAGATGGGATGCTACGATGTTTTCTTGTAATCTTTCTTGTTTCTTAGGATAGGCCTGTCATGATATAAATTTCCCTCTTATTACCACTTTCGCTGTTTCCCAATAATTCTGATACGTTGTATTTTCATTGTCATTAGTTTCTATATATTTTTTAATCTCATCTTTTATTTGTTCTTTTATCCAGTCCCTTTTTAATAAGCTGTTGTGTAATCTCCATGTATATGTGTTTTTTTTTTCTGCTTTCCTTTTGTAGTTGATCTCCAATTTCAAAGCTTTGTGGTCTGAGAATACACTTGGTATGATTTCGATCTTCTTGAATTTTCTGAGGTTACTTTTGTGTCCCAACATATGGTCTATTCTTGAGAATGTTCCACGCACACGAGAAAAGAAGGTATAGTCTCTTTTTGCTGGATGAAGTGTCCTGTAAATGTCAATTATGTCCAATTGCTGTAATGTGTCATTTAGAGCTGTTATTTCCTTACTTATTTTCTGTTTGGATGATCTGTCCATGGCTTTTAGCAGGGTGTTTAAGTCTCCCACTATGATTGTGTTTTCATCAGTTTCTTTTTTCAAGTCAGTTAGTAGTTTCTTTGTGTGTTTTGGTGCATTCTGGTTGGGAGCATATATGTTGATTAGTGTCAACTCTTCTTGTTGTTGCATTGTGCCTTTTATCATTATGTAATGACCATCTTTGTCTTTTACTATCTTTTTTAATTTGAAGTTTATTTCATCAGATATTAGTATGGCCACTCTGCTTTTCTCTGGTTACCATTTGCTTGAAATATTGTATCCCATCCTTTCACTCGGAGTCTGTGTTTGTCCTTACAGCTGTGGTGTGTTTCTTGGAGACAGCAAAAGGATGGGTTCTGTGTTTTAATCCAGTCTGCTACTCTGTGTCTTTTTATTGGTGAGTTCAGTCCATTAACATTTAGTGTGATGATCGATATGTGAGGATTTCCTGTGGCCATTACTTATTTCTTTCTTTGTTTTTGTTTGTTTGTTTGTTTGTTTATGTTTGTTTCTTTCTTGTTGCTCCAACTTTGTTCCATTTTTCCTGATGTTTTGTTTCAGGCTGAAGAGCCTCCTTCAGTATTTCTTGGAGTGCTGCCCTCGTGTTGGCAAATTCCCTCAGCTTCTTTTTGTCTGAGAAGGTCTTTATTCCACCTTCATATATGAAAAATAATTTTGCTGGATAATTTATTCTTAGCTGGAATTTTCTCTCTTTTATCATTTTGAATATTGGATCCCACTCTCTCCTGACTTGTAGAGTTTCTGCTGAGAAATCTGATGCCAGCCTGATGGATTTTCCTCTAAAGGTATAGTTCTTTTTTCCCTGGCTGCCTTGAGAATTGTCTCTTTGTCTTTAGTTTTGGACATCTTTAGTACTATGTGTCTTGGAGAAGATCTGTTAGGGTCCAGGTATCTGGGGGACCTGTTTTCTTCTTGAACTTGGGGTTCCAGATATTTCCATAGGTTTGGAAAGTTCTCATCTACGATTTGCTTGAGTATGCTCTCTGTAGATTGCTCTGCCCCTTCTTCTATTCCTATTATCCTGACGTTTTGTCTCATAGAGTCGGATAGTTCTTGCAGAGTTCTTTCAATCCTTTTGGTTCTATATTCCCTCTCTTCCTCTTTCTGGGATGGTTCCATGTTCTGATCTTCAATATCACTATTTCTTTTGTCCATCTGTTCGGTCCTGTTTCCTATGGCAGTTATTTCATTTCTCATTTCTTTTATCGTATTATTTATTTCTCGTATTTCCATCTCAATCTTTCTTATGTTTTGAATTTCTTTGTTAAATTGTTCTTTTTGTTCACAGATTTACTTTTTAATGTCATTTATATCCTTTTTTATGTTATTTATCTCAGCTATGTTGTTCTGCCAATAGGTTTTCATTTATCTCACAGAGTTTAGAATCCCTGCTTTAAATTCTCTGTCACTTAAATGAGACCCTTCCACTTCTAAGAAGTTGTCTTCTGGGTAACTTTCATGTTCTTTCTTAGGAGTTTTAGTTTTGAAGGAATTCATTCTCTTCACTGGGTTCTTCCTCTTTGACATGAGGGCTTTATTCAGTGTCCAGATTATTGATTTTGTGGTTTCTTGCTGTATGGCAGACACGAGGTGGCACTGGGTGTCAAGTTTTGGAAGAGAGCGGGTTGTTTGTTTCTTGTTTCTGGTCTCCTACTGTGTTTGTTTGTTTGTTTGTTTGTATTTTTAATTTATTTTTATTGTTAGACTTATTGGGGTGACATGTGTTAGCAAGGATTACATAAGATTCAGGCATACAATTCTATAGTGCATTGTCAACTTGATGTATAATAAGTTCACCACCTAATGTGACTTCTCTTTCCATCACCTTATATTTAGCTTCCCCCACTCCTCTCCCACTCCCTCCCCTTTCTCCCCTCTTTAACCCACTCCTCCCCAAATAAACATTAAACTATTGGTTATTTGTTTGTTCATTTCTTTTTTTCTTTGCTTTCAGTTGTATATTCCACATATGAATGAAGTCATACAGTTCCTTGGTTTTTCTGTCTGGCTTATTTCACTAAGCGTGATGATCTCCAGGTCCATCCATTTGGTTGAAAATGGCAATATCTCATCTTTCCTACTGCTTTTGGAGGCTATGCACCTATATCCTGTGGAGGTGCCAACAAAAGGCGCTCCAAGGGCAGCTCTGCCTTCTGCCCCTTGCTGGGGAAGCTGTTCTGAGGCTTGTTTCTACTGGCGCGGGTGAATGCTATCAAATCAGTCTTTCTTCCTAGCCCTGATTCAGCACCTGGCTGTCTACGGGCTCACACTGCTTTTAGAACCCTGGGGTGTATGAGAAAGTGCATGCTCCATAAGTCCAAATCTGTGGGCCTGGCCTGAGACACCAAGGTCGCCTTTGCAGTGGGCTGGGAACAGGAATTGCAGCCCTGTGTAGGTCTGCAGGGGGCCTAGAGCTGGGGTGTGATCTTTGCAGTTCAGAGTACTCGCTCAGCCTTTCTTCCAGTCAAAAGTTCCAGAGGCTGGCTCCAAAACTCCGTCCCCAGCATGCAGCTCCAAAGTCCATCTCCCTCGTGGTCTCTTCCCTCCCACTAACTGTGCCGCTCCGAATAGTCAGCAGTGATTTTGTTATATTGCAGTCCATCTCAGCTCTTTTCCCTCTCCCCAACTCGTCCCCTTCTCTCCAACCTTCAGGTGTTTACTTGTGATTTGTGGATTTTCAACGGCTGTTCTGTCACTCAGGGTCCTCTTTCTTGGCTCCTTGATGGCCGTTCAGTAGTGTTTTCTGGGCGAGACTTTAGGGACATCCTCTCCAGTCGCCATCTTGCCTTCTTCTCCCCCATGTTGGATCTTTTTGTCTGAGCATCCCCACACGCAATACTGTGTGCATTCATGTACCACACAATCACAAAAAATGACTGCCCCCTTGGAAATACAAAGGGAAATACTCCAGAGGTTATCATACAGACAAAAGTAAGTCAAAAGCAGCTATGTAATGGTGCAGGGCCCCCAATCTTTGGACATCATGTCAAGTGCCCATTGATTTAATGGGGATAATCACTAGGCTTATGGGCAGAGAAAGACAAGTGGCAAAAGTTTAGCCTAAACCAGCATCATTCCTGGGCACCTGAAAGAACAAGATATGGATGTGGTGTCTCCAACCTGTGCACCTGTAGCTAGGAGCAGATACACCAGTGTGGAGGGCTTCTGAAGAGAAGGCCTCAGCTTCTTTCTGTTTAAGATAATGTGCATAGATGTGGTGACAGCAAGATTCTTTTTTTTTTTTTTCAGCAAGATTCTTATAGCCTGCAAAAGAGCTTGTATTCACTTGTTCTTTGTCAGGATTCAGTGTGTTCCATGTCCCTGTCAAATGCTTTCTACTTTCTAAATGTTTTTCAGAGCAGAGGCTATCTTAGCAGCTAAGGGGCCTGGGTCATGCAGAAATGTGACAAAGCACTGAACACTGGCCTATGAATCAGGCTCCAGGCCAGCCCTGTTGGAGTCTCAGGTTCCTCATTTAAAGGTGTGTGGCATCATTGCCAAGGCTCAAGTGAGAGGTCTCATTTGTGAACTGAACAGAGTCAAACAGTGGAGAGAAAAAGGAAAGGAAGAGCAGCTTTTGGGGTTATCACAATTCCCTAAAACCTGTGGGCCCATTCCCTCTTATTCTTGGTCTCCACTCTACAAAGAGCTTTAAAAACCCCAGGGTTTTTAAACCCCTCTCAATGCCATGGCCTGAGTTTGATTCCCAGCCAGGGAACTACCCCCCCAAAATAAATAAATAAATAAATAAAATAAAAATAAAAACTCCAGACAGGGAAGTGTGTTTTCATTTCAGGTTTTCCTGCCTGTGGGTGCAGTACTGGGTTTTACCACAATGAGGTGGGCTATTCCCACTATGCTCAATGGCCCAAGATTCAAGAAAAAGAAGAGGCTATTTAGGATGTTTCTCTCTGTGAGCAACAGGTACCATTGATTATTAGCGTTCATCTCTACAATGTAACCTGCTCACAGACTGGAGGATGTTCTGAGAACTTTACACAATTTTTTTAAAGCTTTGGTTCCTGTTGCACTCACCCTAAGCAGGGCTCACAGTACCCACAATGTATTTAACCCCCAGGAGCTGAAAGCCTAGAATGAAAAATAAATTCAGCATGAGAGCAAATTTATATGAGATAGAACAGCCAGTGCTGTAAGGAAGACCAATGACAGTAGGTGTATCCAATAGGCCTCCTGGGTAAAATTTGTGCTGTGACCTGAGGACAAGATGAGCCACTCTTGCAGAAGTCAAAGAACAGTGTGCTGGTGTGGGGGTACTTAAAGAGGCAGAGAAATGAAGGTAGAAATAAATTTGCCCAGAAGGGAGGTTCAGAAAGTCTCAGGGTGTTAGAAAAGAAAAGGGAATTAAGGACATGAGGGCCAGACCCGAGATCAGGCATGTGCTGGTTGCCTGCAGGGTGGTGCTAGCCATCTCACATAGCATGTACAGCAACAAACATGGACCAAATCACAGTATTTGTGATCAGGTGCCAGGCTCGGCAGAGCTGGGTCCCTCTTCCTGAAGGTCTTCTGAGATGCTGGGGTTCTCTGTCAACTGAGGCCACACTAGGAGAGGTCTGTCTTCTACATCGTGCATAGACTGGTGTGATTCAACTCAAAAAGGGCCCAAACGCTTTTCTCTCCATTAGCAGCAATCTTCTGTTATTGTTTGTTTGTGCGTCCATTCATTTGTTTGTTTATTGCATTGGAACCTAAAAAGTCACCTTATAGTTTCTCACCCTGCTTTAAGAGAATGTAGGGTTAGAAAAAGACAGAAAGAGGCACACAGAAAGAGAAACAGTGAGGCAAACAGAAGGAGACATAAACACAGAGAGGAATAGGGTCCAAGACACAGATAATAACAGAGGAAAACTGTGACAAAGGGAGACACTGAGAAATAGAGGGAGCCAACAGAGCCATAATTTTCAATATCTGTGTTAGAAATGACACCAATCATCTCCCTCTGTTCTACATTTACTTTACAACCCAGTCAAAAAGTCCATCCAGCTATGAGTGAAGAAGCTAGCACAAGAATATTTGATGTGGAGCTAGGCACACTGGCAGCCATTTTGAGGTTGCCCAGCACAAAGGACGAGATGAAGCCCTTTGACAGGAAACTAAACAAAAATTGGAAACCCTAGATGGTTATATACCAAAGGGATTTCAGTTAATTTTCACCATTCTGGGACACAATCAGGAGTGTAAGTGAGAGTCAGTGGATGCCAGAGCAGACCCAACCTGTGGGAACTGTGTTCAGTGTTCTGTTCAGCATTTTCAATATCGCCTCTTTGTTACATCTTTGCTTGAGCCCCTCTGACACCAGCAGGGGTTCCGGGAACTACAGGTGTATTAACATCTAATGACAGCCTGTGAAGTACATGCTATAAGAAACAATACTGTGATAATGGGAGTCTAGGGAGGCCCTAATAGGGCATGTTTATGCAGGGTCACATCACTGGTAAGAAGTAGGTGCCAGGTCTGAAATTCGCTCTGGATTTTCAAACTTAGGGTGTCAGCAGCACCCAGGCATTTCTGGTGAGAGGGATAGACTGTGTTAGTCCAGCTGTGTAAGGTCATGGCATGAGGTAAAAGGTGAACAGTCACTAACCCAGAGAGGCTATGGAGAGGTGTTGTCTTTAAAGAAAGCCCAGTTAGGGAACATTAGGCAGTGACCTCAATTTTGATCATAGAGCCCAGCAGAAATTGGAGCCCTAGTAAGCAGGCCTCCACATTCTGGAGAAGCTTCTGTCCAGCTCACTACATTAATAATATTTAATGTAGTAAAATCTTTTCTTGTTGTGTCCCCAGGATGCATAGCAGTGGCCTCAGGTAAGTTTGTAGTTGGAAATCTTTCTCTTACTTCAGGTATTATTCAAGTCTAACTCCAGATGTTTCTGGACATTTTCAAAGGAGGCCAAAGGTAACACAAAAGGGCCAAAGGTAGTCAAGTCTAGGAAAAGCCAGCCTTCTCATCTCATCTTTAAAGTGTACATCTTCTCCCATTGTGTTTGTTGGGTAGTGGCAGTGGTAGTGGTAATATTCACATAAGTAAGTCATGCCCTGAGCACAAGTTGGCTGAAAAGAACTCAGTAGCCTAGGGGGCTGCTCAAGTTCATACCCCAGGTCAAGGGTGGATGGCTTGAATGTGCCTATAAGAGTGACTTGGCCTAGGGTTAATTTCTAGCCTTTTAAAAATATGTCATGTCACTGATTTCATGTCTGGGCTGACAAAGCCTATGTTTGATCTGGGAGGTCAAGGTTGGGTGGAAAGAAGGGCTCTAATGCATGTACACCACCTCCTAGTCTTTGTCACTGCAGAGCTCCACACAGGTTATCAGTGATGACCTTGTCATTGTGAACACTCACTCCATGTTTCACTGCATGAGAGTTATGCATGCTATTTCACTAAGTGCCAGCGCTGAACCTCGGTGAGATTCAGCATGGAGGTGCATTTAAAACCAGGGCCCAGAGATAGCCAGGCAAGGACACCATCCCAGACAACAGCCAGTCCACTTCCTAGGGAAGACTCGGGTTTGCAAGCAGGTCATGTTATGAGGCTTGATATGGAGCACCAAGGTTAACTTCTGCCAACTCAGCAGGACTACCTGGATTAAAAGGAGGCAGAGCCTCACCGTTAGAAGAGACTGTGGGTGGTACACATGAGTCCATAGTAATGGCCAGATGTCAGACACAAAAAGAGGAGCCCAAAAGACTGCCAGTGGGCCACGTGAAAAGGCAGGACACAGATTGCCATTTGGGACTGCACCCAAGGGAGGTGACTACTCTGAGGGAGCTGGTCAGGGGTCCTGGGTTCAAAATGCACCTGGAAAATAATGGACATGGCTCACCTTTGCTCCTGTCCCCACTGCAGCTGCAGCTCAAAAGTCACAGCATAGCCCAGACTCTGTTCTCATGACTCCAGAGGAGCTTGTTGCAGGAACAGCAGCCAACCAACGTCAAAGCACATCCAAAACTTGAGGAGTGTTCACCCCAAACAGCTGTACCAGAGCTGCAGGTTTACCTAATGATTAAGGAGCTGCAGGTCTATCAGCATCAGATAGAACTGTCATTCTAGGGTGGGGGGAAGGGGGAATTGATTCTGGAGCAGTTCGTGGAAGGACCTGGGCCTGGCATAGGGCTCAGCATTTCTGGAGAATTAATTCTCACCTGCAGCAGCTCTGGTGTTTCAAGGAAACATGTGCATGTCATTACACCCAGCATTTCTACAGCAGTGGCCTGATCTGAAATGCCCTCCTGCACTGTTTCCTGTACAACACCTTCAATGCTGCACTGCATCTGGATATCGCTATTATTGTCTTTCATTTTTTGTTTGTTTTGTTTTTTCTTTATTTTATGCACGGTTATATAATCTTTTACATTAAGGTGTTAAATTCATCATAGTAAAATTTATTACTTACCATGGTAAAGTGTACTTTCATGAGCATTTAGTTCATCCATCATCACGATCAAGCTTTGAAATATTTTATCAGATTTGGCAGCGATGGTTGTAAAATAAAATAGCAACTCTCACCATGGCTAGGCAAGGCCTCCTTGGCCACATCAGAATTCACTCACAAACCTAAAATGTACCTCTGAGATAATCCCCAAAGGAAACTTTATTTTTATTGTGGAATTTCAGTTTGTCTTTCTGTTATATGAGGCTGAGATTGTGAGTTGAGAACTATTTTGAAACTGCAACCTTTTGAGGGAGGCAGAGAAATGATACTAGCAAGCCTAATTTTATGACTCAGAAATTATATTAGAGGTAAAGAACTTATGATTCCAGGGACTCTTAGGGAAGTAAAATCTTATTGAAACTGAGATATTTTATATCTGGAATTATACCAAATTTAAAGTGGTGCACCTTCCAGGGTTTTGTTTTGTTTTGTATTGTTTTCTTTTAGTTTGTTTTGTTTTGTTTTGTTTTAAAGAAGGTAGAAATTTATGTTTTAATGATTAAAAATGTGTCACTATTTTATTTTTACAGAATACAAATCAATTTGGGCTTCAGTGACACTTCTCAATGATTGTTAAATATAGAAAAATATTTCTTTTTTGGATGGTTTGTATCCTTTAGATAATACTAAGGATGAATATAATATTTTCAATAGATTTACATGTGGTGGCTTAAGCAATCTGTTAGGTTTTTAGCATAAATTTAATATTTTCATTTGGAAATTTTATAAATTATAAAGGAGATGTTGGAATTATAAAGTAAAAAAAACTAGCTTTTTCTGTTTTGTTTTTCTTACTTAAGTAATTGCTATAAATTACTCAGGTACATATATGTGTACACTTAAAATATCCTGTCTAGGAAGTCTTCCATCATCAGAGACCCAAAATACCCCAGACTGTATGCTGGGTTTTATTTAATTCATCTAACTCACAAAAATAATATTCTATGTACTGAAATCCACAGATTTCAGTGTCTCCTTAGGGAACTCACTCCTCCTATTCTTCTATTTCTCAGCACAGTGTTAACGTTTTCAAGAACTTTGTTGTTATTACAAACCCATAGAAGCATCCGTTGTGTATAAGAATGAGACTGGACTGGCTTTTAGTGGTTAAAAAAAGATAGTGATGGCAGGTTTACTGTTTAAGCTTGGCTCTGTAAAATCTTCATTTATTTTTGTGATGATTTTTACACACCTGTTAAGTATCCATAAATGTTTTGCTGTTTGAACTATAAATATAGACAATAGGATTTCATTTTGTAAGGGAGAAAAGCTTTTATTTTTCACTATGAAACTGTACCATTTCATGATTGTTTTTTCATAAAAATGTTTCCACTCTAGTAGGATTACCTTTGTGGCTTTGCACCAGTGTCAGTGTTTGATCCCAGTTATAGTAATTTTGGTAAGTTAATCTTCCCTAAGTAACTTGCTTATACTATAAAATATTTCCACCAAAAATGTGAGCAGTCTTTCCTTATTGAGAGCCAAGTGCTTGGTGCTCTTATTAATTCCTTGTTAAAGAAGCTTGTATAGCTAACCTTTCCTTAACACTTCACTGGAGAAATTAATAAAACATTAAAAAATAGTTAAATTTGATGAAATAATATTTAAGCTCAAAACCTGAGTTGAAAGCAAATATTAGCAAAATGGCAATTTTTAATTAGGTAATTTTTATTGTTAAATTTATTGGGCTGACATTGATTAGTAAAAGTTACATAGGCTACTGGTGCACAATCTATGCATTAAATGTTCTTCACCCAGAGTCAGTTCTCTTTCCACCACCAAAACAATTTTTAGTGACTCTTGCTTTGAGTTAAAGACTCTGATTTGCAAATTACTTTTCCAGAGAGAATATTGAGAATGAGGGGAGTGGCAAATATGTCTCTACTCAAATACTATTTTAAAATATCTGCTCAGAAACCTTCACAATAACATTTTTTCTTAACACAGGACAAAAATCCTGGTATTAATGGAGTATGGTATAGTCAGTTTAACATACTATTGAGGCTCAATATCTAACCCACTGTTAAGAAACCTCTAGAAATTAGTGTTGAAGTAAGGGATACTTAAACAATGTGCCATATATTTGAGCTCTTCTGTGATGTAGAAATTTTCATATTCTACCATTGTAATTTAAAAAAAATATTTTGAATCCAGGATTAATAAATATTCAAAATGAGGCTGAAGTCCATCAAGATCAAATATGGGTAGGATTGCAGATAAGACCCTTAGGGTTCCAGGGTGTGTGCACTTGCAGGGCATAGTGCTGCTGGCTACTTGAGGTGTAACAGTGACTTCAGTGACTTTCAGGTGATAAACCAAGTTTCTATCAATGGTGGCCATGAATAGCCCTGAAGTCTGATGTGCTTTTGCCTGAGAACATGGAACAAGCTCCTGAACCTTCCTGTGTTGATCACTTCCTGGAAAGATTTGTTTGTTTGTTGATGTTGAATGCAATGCAATAGGGCCAGCGCAATGTGGAAAAGTTCAGGCTCTGTGATGTCATGGAAAAAAAACAGAACCGACAGAGCTTGTTAATGGTGGTTATTAATGTCAAGTTGGAATTACATTTTATTAAACTGAATCAGTTTATACAAGATCAGACAATAATGTTTTTTGTCTAGAAAATTTGGCATATACTTTATTCCTTAATATCACTATAGTCACCTGCCTGGGGTCTCTGTGTTGGTAAAGTTGAGGGTCTGGTTGAATCTCTCTGCTTTTCAGGTTGAAATACACAATGGAATATAATTCAGCTATAAGAAAAGATGAAATATTGCCATTTGCAACAAAATGAATGGACCTGGAGATCATCATGCTTAGTGAAATAAGTCAAACAGAAAAAACAAAGAACTATGTGACTTCATTCATACGTAAATTATAAAACTGAAAGCAAAGAAAAAAGAAATGAAGAAACAAACAACCCATGGACACAATCAATGGTTTAATGTTTACTTGGGGACGAGTGGGTCAGAGAGGGGAGAAAGGGGAGGGAGTGGGAGAGGAGTGGGGGAAGCTAAATATAAGGTGATGGAAAGAGAAGTCACATTAGGTGGTGAACTTATTATACATCAAGTTGACAATGCACTGTAGAAGTGTATGCTTGAAACCTATGTAATCCTTGCTAACAGATGTCACCCCAATAAGTCTAACAATAAAAATGAATTAAAAAAATAATCAAACAACAAAAAAAAAAGGTTAAAAGTAAAGAAACTAAGGACAATAAAAATAAAGTATATCAAAATTATTGGGACACAGTGAAAGTGGTAATAAGAGGAAATTTTACATCATTACAGGCCTATCTTAAAAAACAAGAAAAATCACAAGTAAACACCTTAATATCTCATCTTAAAGAGCTAGAAAAAGAAGAGCAGAGAAAACTCAATGTCAGCAGAAGGAAAGAAATAATAAAAATTAAAGCAGAGCTAAACCAATTAGAGAACAGAAGGAATAAAAAAAATTAATATCACAAAGAGTTGGCTTTTTGAGAAGTCAATAAAATTGACAAACCCCTGGCTAGACTAATCTCAGAATGAAAATAAAGGACACAAATATCCAAAATTAAAAATGAAAGGAGAGAAATTACCATTGATACCACAGAAATACAAAGGATTATAAGAAAATATTATGAAGGAATTTTTGCCACTAAATTTAACAATGGAGTAGTTTCTAGGAACTTATAGTCTATCAAGACTAAACCAAGAAGAACTGGATAATCTAAATAGACCAATCAATAGCAAAGAGATTGAAATGACTATCCATAATCTCCCTAAAGGCAAAAGCCCTGGACCAGATGATCTCACCAATGAGTTCTACCAAGCATTCAAAGAAGAATTAATGTCTTTCCTGCTCAGATTCTTAAGAAGCAATATTTCTTAACTCATTCTATGAGGTCAACATTACCTGAATACCAAAGTCTGGTAAAGACAACACACACACAAAAAGAAAACTATAAACCAATATCTCTAATGAGCCCAGATGCAAAAATCCTAAACAAAATATTAGCAAATAGAATACAACAATGCATCAAAAAGATTATACACCATGATCAAGTGGGATTCATTCCAGGAGCACAAGAATGGTTCAACATCAGAAATCAATCAATGTGATACACCACATAAACAAAATAAAAGATAAAGACCTTATGCTCATATCAATTGATGCAGAAAAAGTTTTTGACAAGATGCAACATAAATTTATGATAAAAATACTAAATAAAATAGGTATAGAAGGAAAGTATCTTAATCTAATAAAGGCCATATATGACAAAGACTTGGCTAACATCATACTGAATGGGTAAAAGTTGAAGTCAATCTCTCTAAAATCAGGAACAAGACAGGGATGTCCCCTGTCACCACTGCTATTCAATATAGTACTGGAAGTTCTAGCCACACCAATCAGGCAAGAGAAATGAATAAAAGGCATCCAAATTGGGAATGAAGAGGTCAAATTGTCACTATTTACAGATAACATGATCCTTTATATAAAAAATTCCAAATATTCCACCAGCAATCTATTAGAAATAATAAATGAATACAGTAAATTTGCAGGATACAAAATTGATGTACAAAAATCAACAGCATTCCTATATACAAAAAACAAATCCTCAGAAAGAGAATTGAGGGAGTCCATTCCTTTTGCTGTCACTACAATAAGAATGAAATACCTGGGAACTAACTTAACTAAGAATGTGACAGACTTATACATGGAACACTATAAGACACTTTTGAAAGAAATTCAAGCAGACATTAAGAAATGGAAAAATAGCCCCTGTTCATGGATAGGAAGACATAATATTGCTAAAATGTCCATTGTGCCCAAAGCAATCTACATATTTAATGCAATACCCATCAAAATCCCACAATCACACTTCCATGAAAAAAAAAAAGAATTATTAGATTTACATGGAACCGTAAAAGACCTCGTATTGCCAAAGTGATACTACATAAAAAGAATGAGGCTGGTGGCATTATAGTCCCTGACTTCAGTTTATATTACAAAGCATCAATAGTGAAAACAGCTTCATATTGGAAGAAAAAAGAAACATAGACCAATGGAACAGAACTGAAAACCTAGAAATAAATCTGCAAATTTATGGACAAATAATTTTTGATAAGGGAGCAAAAAACATGCAATGAGGAAAAGACAGCCTCTGTAGTAGGTAGTGCTGGGAAAACTGGAAAAAAACATGTGCAAAAAAATGAAGCTGAGCTGTGTACTCTCACCATATACAAACATTAACTCAAAATTGATTAAAAACCTTCATATAAGATCTACAACAATAAACTGTATAGAAGAAAACATCAGTACTAAACTTATAGACCTAGGACTCAACCAAGACTTCATAAACCTGGCCTCAAAGCAAAAATAAATGAATAGGACTATATCAAATTAGAACACTTCAGCACATTCAAAGAAACCATCAACAAAGCAAAGAGACAGCCAACTGAATGGGAGAAAATATTTACAAATAACGCATCAGATAAGGGTATAATATCTAAAATATATAAAGAACTAATATGCTTAACAACAACACAAACAAACCCAATGAAAAAGTGGGCAGAAGACCTAAACAGACACTTCTCCCATGAAGAAATACAAATGGCTAGCAGACTTATGAAAAAATGCTCATCCTCATTAGCTATCAGGGAAATGCAAACCAAAACCACAATGAGATACCTCCTCACACCAGTTAGAATGGCTAGTATCAACAAGACAAAGAATAACATGTGCTGGAGAGGACGTGGAGAAAAAGGAACTCTTACACATTCCTGGTGGGAGTGTAAATTGGTACAACCACAGCAGAAGGGGGTGAGGAACTTCCTAGAAAATTGGGAATGGAGTTATCACATGACCCAGCAATCCCCCTTCTGGGGATATACCAAAAATACTTGAAAACTTTTGTCCACAGACTTATGTACCACAATGTTCATTGTAGCACTGTTCACAGTGGCCAAAACATGGATACAACCAAAGTGCCCTGCAACAGATGACTGGATAAAGAAGCTGTGGTACATATACACAATGGAATATTACTCAGCTATAAGAAAAGATGAAATTATGCCATTTCCAACAAAATGTATGGACCTGGAGATCATCATGCTAAGTGAAATAAGCCGTACAGATAAAACAAAAAACCATGACTTCACTCATATGCAAAATATAAAACTGAAAGCAAGAAAGGAAAAAAAATGAACAAGCAAGAAAATAACCCATGGACACAATAAATAGTTTAATGTTTATTTGACGACAAGTGGGAAGGGGATGGAAGAAGGAGAAGGGGATGGAAGAGGAGGGAGAGAAAGCTAAATATACAGTAATGGAAGGAGAAGTTACCTTAGGTGGTGAACTTATTATACAAGTTGACAACGCACTGTAGAATTGTATGCCTGAAACCTATGTAATCCTTACTAACAGATATCACCCCAGTGAGTCTAACAATTAAAGTAAATTTTTAAAAAATGAATTAAATCAATAGAGTTTTTCAATGCCAACATCATGGTTGTGATATCATACTAAAGTTTTGAGGTACATGGGATCTTGCATTATTTCTTACAACTCATGTGAATGTACAACTATCTCAAAATAAAAATGTTTGAAAAATTATTATAAAATACACTTTCTGCATTCTAAATGCATCTTTTGACTCCAAATAAAAACACACAAGAAATAAACAACACAGTTTCTTCCAGTGAGAAAAAAATTACCATCTATGTGCGGTAGTAATTTCTCTCTCTCTCTCTCTCTCTCTCTCTCTCACACACACACACACACACACACACACACACACACAGTGGGAGAGAGAAAGAGAGAGAGAGAAGTGTAACCATTATGCCTAAACATACATGCTCTGTTCATATGTTCTTATTTTTAAATTCCATATAGATTTGAATGAGTTTTAAATATAATATTTTATTAATTGAAGTTTCCTCATGATATAGTAATAATAAAATGCTATCTTTAAGTTCACCCAGTGGTGGAATTGGAGAGAGGGAGAAGTAAAAGAAAACCACTATTGCATTCTCATTTTATATTAGTAGATATGAAGAAAGTCACACATATACACAATGTACTTTCTTTATATATAAAGTCTGCATGAGTTAGGCCTGAGGGCTAAAACGAGAATACCATAAAAAATCTCTTAGAATGAGGTCTTTATAACCTACTTTGAATACCTTGAAAAATATGCAAGCATATTATTGCTCTTTTACTAATGCAACATGAGAAATAATGTGTCAATAACTGCTTTGAATTTCTTCAGTATGAAAAAGTTGATGGTGACAAAAGGCAGGGTGACATTCAAGGACTCCCAGGCATAATTGGTCTGACTAGGGTAGATTCTTACTCAAATTAAACAACTTCCAGGCAATTCATGTGACTTTGCCTTTTAACTGACACTTGTCTGTTTGCAATAAATATCAAAATAGGGATTTCAGGCCCCTCTCATACCAATCTGGGAGCTTCACTTTCTTGACCACATCCCTAAAGGCTCTCTAAAGAGACTGAATGCTTCTACTACACTCAGAGTGAAGTGCAGTAACTTAAAGACTCCTTTCTCCAGAGTTCACCCTTCACCCTTACCAGAAGCTCACTCACAGAAGAGCAATGGTTGGGTAGGGAGGTGAGGTAAGAAGAGTTTTGAGGTGGGGGATGGAGGACTCAGGGTTTTGGAGAGGTAAGGGGACACAGAACGATCAGGGCCCAGGATATGAATGAAGGGTGAGGTAGGGTTGAGGACCTGAGGCAAATAGGGAATTGAGTTGCGGGACCAGGCCAGAGTGCTCGGTGACTATGTGGGATGGGGATTAGAGCTCACCCATATTCTGCAGGGTCTTTATGATTTAGGGTCTGGTTGCCAACTTTGCCACTATCAGAATGAATTGGATAAGGACTTTCTGATACTGCTTGCACACTGCAGAAAGAGCTGCATTGGGCAGGCTGCCCCATGGAACTTGCCTCTGCCATTAGCCCTGGGAGAGCCCAGCCTGGTCATTACCTTTAAACAACTGCCTCTGACTGGTGGCATGAGAAGCTCACCTCCTGCTAGCAGCTTTGGTGTGACGCACCTAGCCTAAACAGGTCAGCGAGTCCTCAGACTAAACAACTGCGGAGGATGCTCTACAGATGAAGGCAAATTGTTCTCTCTGTGTACCTGAGTCTTTCAGGAAACCAAATGGGTTGGCGGTCTGGCAGCAATGGTCAGGTCCTGGAAAACTCTGCTTGCCAGGTCACCCCTGGCATGACATACATGCCCAGGTGTTGCATGAATCTTACACTCTTGAGTGTCATTACCCTGCTGGGTATGGGTGTTGATTCAGAGGACAGATTGTTTACAAACCCAAACCTGGGGCCTTTTCTGACTACACATACTCATCACAACCAGGGAACACAATGCACCCAGAAAACAGGTGAATTAAGGTGAGACAAGTAAACTGGGCAAAGGAATCATCTTGGCTTCCACAATCAAGAGAAATATTACATGTGATATTGTGTAATCTGATACACAATTGTCAATGCAAGCTTAAAGTTGAATGTTTTCCCCTTTAGTCCAGCTTTTATATATCCTTGCATTTCAGGTTATATGACTCCTGGAATGTCAAGGCAAGATATTCGTACACTTAATTATAGTATATTGAATACATTTAGTAAGCATTCATAGAGATTCAATAAGAAAGGCAGATGAAGAAACAAATGTCCAGTCTTTCATGACTTTCTCCTATTAGTAGCTTTGCTGTTTTCTTACTTTTATGTGATTTTTAAGCATTTTGATTTTGTCTTTTAAATGTATGTTTCATTTTATGCACAAACAACATTTTTAAAAAAAAGAAAGGGAGAATCTTCACCTAGAAAATCTTACTTCAAGTGATTTTAAGCAAACTTCTCTAGTTTATATACTTTAAACTCTTTACCTACTCTCTTCTAATAAAATTGAGAACTCAGTCTATCACTAGTTTCTAGCTTCTCTGAAAACAGTATACCAAATGTTTCAATGATAGGTGTCAACTTTAAGTGTTTCTTCATCAGAAACTACAATTTTACCAGATGTGGAGTAGACTTCTACATCTGCTACTGAATAGTTCCAAGACAAGCATCATTTTGATATCTCTTCTTCAATAGAAGAGAGCATGCAAACAACTGGTTCTCATATTTGGGATGAGTCCTATAAAATAATCTTGGTGATCTCATTTAGATTTGAGATCTCTGATGAGGGCCTGATAATCTATGGATTCCCAAAAAGGTGGGAAATAGATCCACAATCAGAGAGAGCAGAGAGTGTGTTTGCTTTAGTTCAGAAACCAGTGATATCTACAGTCCTGTTACTTCACTCTAAGACATAAGTTTCACAGTGATCACTACATTTTCTTAAATACAAGTCCTTTAAAAGTAAAATGTTTCCAAATGTTTATTTGGGGACGAGTGGGTTAGGGAGGGGAGAAAGGGGAGGGGGTGGGAGAGGAGGGGGGAAGCTAAATATAAGGGGATGGAAAGAGGGGTCACATTAGGTGGTGAACTTATTATGCATCAAGTTGACAATGCACTGTGGAATTGTATGCCTGAAACCTATGTAATCCTTGCTAACAGGTGTCACCCCAATAA
>PVJL010007833.1:0-73441 GCA_004026885.1 Lyroderma lyra | reverse complement strand
ACATAGGTTTCAGGCATATAATTCTACAGTGCATTGTCAACTTGTTGTATAATAAGTTCACCACCTAATGTGACTTCTCCTTCCATCACCTTATATTTAGCTTCCCCCCCTCCTCTCCCCCCCCCTCCCCTTTCTCCCCTCCCTAACCCACTCGTCCCCAAATAAACATTGAACTATCGATTGTGTCCATGGGTTATTTATTTGTTTGTTCATTTCTTTTCTCTTTGTTGCTTTCAGATTTATATTCCGTATATGAGTGAAATCATGCAGTTCTTTTTTTTTTTCTGTCTGGCTTATTTCACTAAGCATGATGATCTCCAGTTCCATCCATTTTGTTGCAAATGGCAATATTTCATCTTTTCTTATAGCTGAGTAGTATTCCATTGTGTATATGCACCACAGCTTCTTTATCCAGTTATCCGTCGCACGGCACTTTGGTTATTTCCATGTTTTGGCCACTGTGAATAGTGCTACAATGAACATTGGGGTACATAAGTCTTTGCGGACAAAGGTTTTCAAGTTTTTGGGGTAGATCTCCAGAAGGGGGATTGCTGGGTCAAATGGTAACTCCATTCCCATTTTTCAGAGGAACCTCCACACTGTCTTCCACAGTGGTTGTACCAATTTGCATTCCCACCAGCAGTGTACCAGAGTTCCTTTTTCTCCACACCCACTCCAGCACTTGTTCTTCCTTGTCTTGTTGATCATAGCCATTCTAATAGGTGTGAGGTGGTATCCCATTGTAGGTTTGATTTGCATTTCCCTGATAGCTAATGAGGATGAGCATTTTTTCATATGTCTGCTGGCCATTTGTATTTCTTCATGGGAGAAGTGTCTGTTTAGTTCTTCTGCCCACTTTTTAATTGGGTTGATTGTTTTTTGTTGTTAAGTCTTATAAATTCTTTATATATTTTAGATATTAGACCCTTATCTGATGTGTTATTTGCGAATACTTTCTCCCATTCAGTTGGCTGTCTCTTTGCCTTGTTGATGGTTTCCTTTCCTGTGTAGAAGCTTTTTAGTTTGATATAATCCCATTCATTTATTTTTGCTTTTACTTCCCTTGCCTTTGAGGTCTGGTTCTTGAAGTCTTCCTTGAGTCCTAGGTCTATAGGTTTAGTACCAATGTTGTCTTCTATACAGTTTATTGTTGCAGGTCTGATATGAAGGTCTTTAATCCATTTTGAGTTAATTTTTGTATAAGGAGAGAGTTCACAGCTCAGGTTCATTCTTTTGCATATGTTTTTCCAATTTTCCCAGCACCACCTACTAAAGAGGCTGTCTTTTCCCCATTGTATGTTTTTTGCTCCTTCATTGAAAATTATTTGTCCATAAATTTTTGGGTTTATTTCTGGTTTTTCAGTTCTACTCCATTGGTCTATATTTTTGATCTTCTGCCAGTACCAAGCTGTTATGACTATTGATGCTTTGTAATAGAAATTGAAGTCAGGGAATGTAATGCCACCAGCCTTATTCTTTTTCTGTATTATTGCTTTGACAATTTGAGGTCTTCTTTGGTTCCATATGAATTTACTAATTCTCTTATTTATTTCATGAAAGTATGAGTGTGGGATTTTAATGGGTATTGCATTAAATCTGTAGATCGCTTTGGGCAGAATGGCCATTTTAACAATGTTAAGCCTTCCTATCTGTGAACAGGGGATATTTTTCCAACTCTTAAAGCTTGTTCCAGTTTCTTGCAAAAATGTTTTACAGTTTTTCGTATATAAATCTGTCACATTCTTTGTTAAGTTAATTCTCAGGTATTTCATTCTTTTTGTTGTGATAGCAAAGGGAATTGACTCCCTCATTTCTTTTTCTGTGGATTCGTTGTTTGTATATAGGAATGCTCTTGATTTTTTTACATTGATTTTGTATCCTGCGACTTTACTATATTAGTTTATTGTTTCTAAGAGTTTCCTGGTGGAATCTTTGGAATTTTTTATATAAAGGATCATGTCATCTGCAAATAATGACTATTTCACCTCTCTTTTCCCAGTTTGGATAATTTTATTCCTTTCTCTTGCCTGATTGCTGTGGCTAGAACTTCCAGTACTATATAAAATAGCAGTGGTGACAGGGTGCATCCTTGTCTTGTTCCTAATTTTAAAGGAATAGGTTTCAGCTTTTCCCCATTCAGTATGATGTGAGCCGAGGATCTCTCATATATGGCCTTTATTATGTTGAGATACTTTCCTTCTATACCTATTTTATATAGTGTTTTGATCATAAATCGATGTTGTACCTTGTCGAAAGCTTTTTCTGCATCAATTGATATGACCATATGTCTTTATCTTTTGTTTTGTTTATGTGATGTATCACATTGATTGATTTTCGTATGTTGAACCATCCTTGTGCTCCTGGGATGAATCCCACTTGATCTTGATGTATGATCTTTTTGATGCATTGTTGTATTCTGTTTGCTAATATTTTGTTTAGGATTTTTGCATCTGTGTTCATCAGAGTTATTGGTCTATAGTTTTCTTTCTTTGTGTTGTCTCTGCCAGGCTTTGGTATTAGGGTAATGTTGGCCTCATAGAATGAGTTAGGAAGTATTGCTTCCTCTTCAATTTTTTGGAAGTGTCTGAGAAGGATAGGTATTAATTCTTCTTTGAATGCTTGGTAGAACTCATTGGTGAATCCATCTGGTCCAGGGCTTTTGACTTTAGGGAGATTATGGATAGTAACTTTTAATTTCTTCACTATCGATTGGTCTATTTAGATTATCCAGTTCTTCTTGGTTCAGTCTGGGTAAGCTATAAGTTTCTAGAAACTTGTCCATTTCTTCTGGCTGTTAAGATTAGTGGCATAATGTCCTTCATAATATTTTCTTATAATCCTTTTTATTTCTGTGGTATCAGTGGTAATTTCTCCCCTTTCATTTCTAATTTTGGTTATTTGTGTCCTTTCCTTTCATCCTTTGATTAGTCTCGCCAGGAGTTTGTCAATTTTGTTGACTTTCTCAAAGAACCAGCTCTTTGTAATATTAATTTTTTCCACTGTCCTTCTTTTCTCTAATTGGTTTAGCTCTGCTTTAATTTTTCTTATCTCTTTTCTTCTGCTGACTTTGGGTTTTGTCTGCTCTTCTTTTCCAAGTTCCTTAAGATGGGATGCTGAGGTGCTTACTTGTGATTTTTCTTGTTTCTTAAGATAGGCCTGTAGTGATATAAATTTCCCTCTTATTACCGCTTTCGCTATGTACCAAGAATTCTGATATGTTGTATTTTCATTGTCATTCATTTCTATATATTTTTTAATCTCATCTTGTATTTGTTCTTTTATCCAGTCCTTTTTTAATAAGCTGTTGTTTAATCTCCATGTATATGTGGTTTTTTTTTCTGCTTTCCTCTTACAGTTGATCTCCTATTTCAAAGCTTTGTGGTCTGAGAATACACTTGGTATGATTTCAATCTTCTTGATTTTGCTTAGGCTACTTTCGTGTCCCAGCATATGGTCTTTCCTTGAGAATGTTCCATGTGCACTAGTAAAGAAGGAATGGTCTCTTTTTGCTGGATGCAGTGTCCTGTAAATGTCAATTATGTCCAATTGCTATAATGTGTCATTTAGAGCTGATGTTCCCTTATTTATTTTCTGTTTGGATTATCTGTCCATGGCTGTTAGCGGGGTGTTTAAGTCTCCCACAATGATTGCGTGTTCATCAGTTTCTCCTTTCTAATCTGTTAGTAGTTTCTTTGTATGTTTTAGTGCATCCTGGTTGGGATCATATATATTAAACAATGTCAAGTCTTCTTGTTGTTGTATTGTGCCTTTTACATTGTGTAATGTCCATTCTTGTCTTTTACTATCTTTTTTAACCTGAAGTGTATTTCATTAGATATCAGTTTGGCCACTCCTGCTTTTGTCTGTTTACCATTTGCTTGACGTATTGTTTCCCATCCTTTCACTCTGAGTCTGTGTTTGTCCTTATGGCTGAGGTGTGTTTCTTGGAGACAACATACAGATGGGTTATGTTTTTTAATCCAGTCTGCTACTCTGTGTCTTTTTATTGGTGAGTTCAGTCCATTAACATTTAGAGTGATGATCAATATGTGAGGGTTTCCTGTGGCCATTACTTATTTTTTGTTTGTTTTTGTTTTATTTTGTTTCTTTCTTTTTGCCCAAACTTTGTTCCATTTTTCTTGATGTTTTGTTTCTGGCTGAAGAGACTCCTTCAGTATTTCTTGGAGTGCTGGTCTCGTGCTGGCAAATTCCCTCAGCTTCTGTGTGTCTGAGAAATCTTTATTCTACCTTAATATTTGAAAGATAATTTTGCTGGATAATTTATTCTTGGCTGTAAGTTCCTCTCTTTTAAATTTTTGAATACTATATTCCACTCCCTCCTGGCTTGTAGAGTTTCTGCTGAGAAATCTGATGCCAGCCTGATGCGTTTTCCTCTAAAGGTTATAGTTCTTTTTTCCCTGGCTGCCTTGAGAATTGTCTCTTTGTCTTAAGTTTTGGACATCTTTAGTACCATGTGTCTTGGAGAAGATCTGTTAGGGTCCAGGTATCTAGGGGACCTGTTTTCTTCTTGATCTTGGGGTTTCAGATCTTTCCATAGGTTTGGAAAGTTCTCATCTATGATTTGTTTGAGTATGCTCTCTGTAGAATTCTCTACCCCTACTTCTATTCCTATTATACTGATGCTGTTTTGTCTCATGGGGTCAGATATTTCTTGCAGAGTTCTTTCAATCCTTTTGGTTCTAAATTCCCTCTCTTCCTCTTTCTGAGTTGTTCTGATCTTCAATATCACTAATTCTTTCCTCCATCTGGTTTGCCCTGTTTCCTATGGCAGTTACGTTTTATCTCACTTCTTTTATTGTATTATTTATCTCTCACATTTCCATCTCGAGCTTCCTTATGTTTTGAATTTCTTTGTTAAATTGTTCCTTTTGTTCATGGAGTTCCTTTTTTATGTCATTCATCTCCTTTTTTATGTTGTTTATCTCAGACATGGTGCTCTGCCAGTATGTTTTCATTTCTCTCAGAGCCTTTAGAATGGCTACCTTAAATCTCTTTCAGTTAATTCAGAAACTTCTAGGTCTAAGAAGCTGTCTTGACAAATTTCCTGTTCTTTCTGAGGAGTTTTAGATTTTAAGGAATCCATCCTGTCTGCTGGGTTCTTCCTCTTTCACATGAGGGCGTTATGTTCAGTAGTAGTGCCCAGAAGCCCAGATTGGTACTTTTGTGGTGTCTTGCTGTAGGGCAGACACGACGTGGCACTGGGGGGGGGGCAAGTTTTGGGAGACAGGGTTTATTTATTTCTTATTTCTTGTCTTCTGCTACATTTGGAGGTGGTATACATCTATCATGGTCCCTCCATTTCCTGTGGTTAGCTAGTTGGTTGGGGAGGCTGTAGGAAAGGGGAGAGGCCAACAAAAGGCACACTGGGGCCGCTCCACCTTCTGCCCTATGCTGGGGAAGCCAGGTGATGCGGGCTGAGTTTGCTCCTGCTGGCTGGGGCCAAGGCTATCAAATCCACCTTTCTTCTTGGGCCTGCTTCCATGGCCAAATGTTTTGGCAGAGTCTGTAGGCTCAGACTGCTTTTAGGACCCAGGGGCATGCGAGCAGGCATGCGCACAAATCTGCAGCTGTGGGTCTGACCCCGTGGTAGGAAGGCAACCAGCTCGCCACTGCAGCAGGCAGTAACGGGAGCTCCAGACCCATGCAGGAGCTGCACGCCCCCTCGTGGCAGCTGGCCCGCCTCTGCAGCGAGCCTGGAATGGGAATCACAGCCTTGCACAGGTAGCGCGCACGTCCTGCTGGCAGCTGGTCAGCCTCTCCGATGGGCTGGGAACAGGAACCAAAGCCCTGTGCAGGAGTCAAGCATGCCTTCGCTGTGGGTCCCAAGGGAGCCTAGAGCCAAGGTGTCGTCTCTGCAGTTCAGAGTTCTCGCTCAGCCCTGCTACTACTCAAAAGTTCCAGAGGCTGGCTCCCAAGCTCTGTCCCCAATTTGCCACTACAAATTCCAGCTCCCCAGCCCAGCTTCCCAACAACTCCCATTGTTCTGCCACATCGCTAGGCATTCACTCTTGTCACCTCTTGGCCTCTTCCCTCCCATGCACTGTATTGCTCCCAGATGGTCAGCCCTGATTGTGTTCTGTTGTGATTTGTCTTTGCTCCCTGCCCTCTCTCCCATTTGCCCCCTTCTGTCCAACCTTCAGGTGTTTACATGCAATGCGTGGATTTCTCAGCTGCTATTTTTATCACTTAGGGTCGTCTTTCTTGCCTCCTGAGTGGCCATTCAATTGTGTTTTCTGGGAGAGGCTTTAGGGACCTCCTCTCCAGTCACTGTTTTGACCTCCTCTCTGTGTCCTTATTTTTTGAAAAAAGTTAATTTGGTATTTTTGTCTGAGTACTTCTCCTTTCAGCCCTGATAGTAATGTTACTTCCTTCTTGTTTCCTAGATAAATAAGAATTCTTTTTCATATGACAACTTCTCACTTTGTATTGCATACCAAAGCTCCTGTGAATAAAAATTGATTTTTGTATAAGTTACATAGAAAAGTTAGGTACTTACCAGTGTATAGTAAATTATATCTGAATATAGTCTCAGAGAAAGGTTCAATTCTAGATGTGATCATAGAAATACATGGAAATGCTAATAGTGAACTTGAAATGCTAGCAGGTGTACTTTATTCAAACTAAATGTGATTCACTATCACCTTTCTGAATTATCACCTGCCCTCTAAAAACACATCTTAACTTAATTGTACTCAGTCACAAAATGAAAAAAAACAAAAACAAAAAAAAAACGCTCAATTTCAAGAAGCCAAAGATGTTAGGAGAATAAAAATAAGTAATGTCTGACTTTTTTGACACCTCTGACACCTTGTTGTTCTCTTTGTTTTGATGTAAAAAAACTAGATCATATTTATAGTGTTCATTATCCCAATTAGCAGCAGATTATCTCAGTAATAGAGCGTTTCTTATTTTACACACAATATATAACATGAAGACCCAATATTTTAAGGCAAGGCTGATATGTGGTATATTGTATTAAAATCTCTTTTAATTGATGTTATTCATAAACTAGGGACAATATATTACATGAAATTCCATGGGATCATTATATGCTTTTTCCTATGATGATGAAAAATCTGATGTACTATATATATTTATATATATACTAAAATATAAAAATAGTATTATATATTTTAATGTATTAATTATATATTTAAAATATTTTAATGAAATATTCAATGAAACATAAAAATACCAGGGCAGGGATTTTTCTTTCTGTCTTGTTAATTTCTCCAACCCTACTAACTACAAAAATATTTGGCATATAGTGGTTGCTAAAAACAAAAATTATCGAATAAATGAAGACATGAATAAATGTAAATATTTCTGCTTGAAATTAGTACCATCAAATAGTGGACTTACATTTTTTCACCCTTTGCACTCACAGCCACTTCAAATATCAGATATAAAAACAATAATATTCTTCAATCCTGTACTTTTATTTTAGTATCTCTCCACATTTTATTTAGTGTTGATTTGTTTTACTTTTTATGTTCTATTCCCCACTTCGATTTTTTTTTGCTCTTCATTTCTACCATTCTATGTGTCCTCTTCCCTAAAAAAATCTAGCCCAATAATCTAGTCCTCTACTCATTTTTTCTTACATCTTCCCTGTGTTTTCTCTCAATCTTTCTATTCTATACTATACTTTTTAAAATAATTTAGGTTTTTTAAACTACAGTTGACATGCAATATTATATTAGTTTTGGGTATATAGCATAGTGATTAAATATATATGTACTTAAAAAGTGGTCTTTAATTATATATTAGGGAGAGAGGGAAAGATGGCAACTGGGGAGGAGGCCCCTAAAACCTCTCCCAGAAAACACAATTATATGGCTGTCCAGGAACAAGAAAGAAAATGCTGAGTGACACAGTGACAACGGAGAAATCTACACATTGCAAGAAACCACCTGAAGGTTAGAGAGAGGGGAATGAGTGGGAGAGAAGGGAAGGAACAGAGATGGATTACGACAGGAAACCATCACTGTTACCTGAAGGAACTAGAAAGAAATCAGAAAGTAGCATGATACACAGGAGAGAAGAGGCCAACAGGCGACAGGAGCAAAAGCCAGAGTGGCAGAATGCTGGGAGACCATGAGGGAGCTGGATGTTAAAGAAGTGTGTTAGGGACAAAGCCTAGGAGCCAGCCTCTGAAATTCTTAAGTAGCAAGAAAGCAGAGCAAAGACTCTAAACAGCCACAGACCAAAATAAAGCCCCAGATACAGCAGCTCAGCTCCCAGAGCCCTCATGGCCTGTAATGTGCATGCACGTGCAGCACTGCTATGAGGCCACAGTTCCCAGCTCATGGCGCAGGTGTGCCAGTCACCCTCACACAGCCCATGGCATCAGGCTTGTGGCTTTAGACTGATAGCACACACATGGCCAGGGCCCTCACACAAACCAGTGCCCTCTTCCAGTGTCCTCACACTCACCCAGCGATCTCTCAGGGGCTGTGGATTCTGGCTCACAGAGCATGCACACCTGGTGCCCTCACTCAGTGCCCTTCCATGCACCTGGCAATCTTGTGGGGCCTACAGATTCTGGCCCACCGAATGTGAGCATCCAGTGCCATTGCACAGCACTCTCATCTCCAGATGCCTGCATCTCCAGACTTGTACTGCGCACTCCCAGTGCCCTCGTGTGGTGTGTGCTTGCAGTCTCAGCCCTTAGCAGCTGCTGTGGAGATGAATTGCTGGGACACACTGGGGTTAAAGTGCTGTAGAGAGGAAAGAGATGGATTTGACAGTGTTTTCCCCAACCAGCAAGTGCAGCCTAGGTCTGCACCCCATCAGCCACCATCTCTCTTAGCTTCCCCAGCAAAGGGCAGGAGGTTGAGTTGCCCCTCCATGCACTTTGTTGGCCTCCCCACTTTCCTATGGCATTCCCAATGAACTGTAGGAAGCAAAGGGACCACAGATCAATGTGCCTCGCATCCAAATGAGACAAGAAATAAAGCTTAAACATCTTCCCGCTCTCCCAAAACTTGCCCCCTCAATGCCACCTAATATCTTCTCTACCACAACACACCACAAAAATTCTAACCAGAGAAAGAAAGGGAGCTCCAAGGCTCTGCTGAAAATAAAGCCATCATGACAAAGAAGAAGAACCCAGTAAACAATATGAGTGCCTTAGGATTTAAAGCTACTAAGAAAGAAGACAAAAAATCTCCAGAAAAGGAGCTCATAGACCTAAAAACTTATGAAGTAAGTGATAGATATTATAAAGTAGCCATTCTAAAGACTCTGAGAGAAAAGCAAACATACTGGCAGAACACCATAGCTGAGATGAATGATCTCAGAAGGAAAATTCACAAACAAAAAGAACAATTTAGCAAAGAAATTCAAACCATAAAGAAACACAAGATGGAAATTTGACAGATAAATAATATAATAAAAGAAGAAAGAAATGAAGTAACTGCTGTAGGAAACAGGACTAACAAAATAGAGACAAGAATTAGTGATATTCAAGATCAGAACATGAAAACATCCCAGAAAGAGGAAGATAGGGAATGTAAAACCAAAAAGATTGAAGGAATTCTGCAAGAACTATCTGACTCCATGAGACAAAACAACATAAGGGTAATAGGATTAGAAGGAGGAGCAGAGCACTCTACAGAGAACATACTCAAACAAATAGTAGATGAGAACTTTCCAAACTTATAGAAAGATCTGGAACTCCAAACTCAAGAAGAAAATAGGACCCCTAGATATCCAGACTCTCACAGAACTTCTCCAAGACACATTGTGCTAATGATGTAAAAAACTAAACACAACGAGACAATTCTCAAGGCAGCCAGGGAAAAAAGAACTATAAATCTTAGAGGAAAACCCATCAAGCTGGCATCAGACTTTGCCACAGAAACTATACAAGTCAGGAGGGAGTGGAAACAAATATTCAAAATTTTAAAAGAGAGAAACTTTCATCCAAGAATAAATTATCCAGCAAAATTATCCCTCAGATATGAAGAAGGAATAAAGATGTTTCCAGACTCACAGAAGCTGAAGGAATTTGCTAGCATGAAGCAAGCACTTGAAGAAATACAGAAGAAGACTCTTCGCCCTGAAAGAAAACACCAGGACAAATGAAATAGAATTGGGGCAACAAAAAGGAAACAAAAATAAAACATAACAACAACAAAAAGTAATGGCCACAGGAAATCCTCACATATCAATCATTGCTCTAAATGTTAGTGGACTGAACTCACCAATAAAAAGCACAGAGTAGCAGACTGGATTAAAAGACAAAACGCATCTATATGCTGTTTCCAAGAGACACACTTCAGTCCTAAGGACAAACACAGACTCAGAGTAAAAGAATGGGAAAAAATACTCCAAGCAAAGGCTAACCAGAAAAACAGGACTTGCCATACTGATATCTGATGAAATAAATTTCACATTAAAAAAGATAACAAGAGATAGAGATGGACATTACATACTGATAAAAAGCACAATACAACAACAAGACTTGACACTAATTAATATATATGATCCCAACCAGGAAACACCAAAATATACAGAGCAACTACTAACAGATCTGAAAGGAGAAGCTGACAAAAGCATAAGGAGACTTAAACACCTCCTTAACACCCATGGACAGATCATTCAAACAGAAAACAAATAAGAAAATATCAGCTATAAATAACACATTATAGCAATTGGACAGAATTTACATTTACAGTACACTTCATCCAGCAAAAACAGACTATATATTTTTTCTAGTGCAAGTGGAACATTCTCAATGATAGACCACATGCTGGGACACAAAAGTAGACTTAGCAAATTTTAAAAAATGGAAATCATACCAAGTGTATTTTCAGACCACAAAGTTTTGAAATTGGAGATCAAGTGTAAAAGGAAAGCAGAAAAAAAACACATGTACATGGAGATTAAACATCATCTTATTTTTAAAAATGACTGGATAAAAGAACAAATAAGAGATTAAAAATATATAAAAACTAATGACAATGAAAATACAATATATTAAAATTACTGGGGAACAATGAAAGCAGTAATAAGAGGGAAATATATATCATTACAGATCTATCTTATAAACAAGTGAAAACCTTAACATGTCATCATAATAAACTAGAAAAAGAAGAGTAGACAAAACCCAAAGTCAGCAGAAGAAAAGAAACAATAAAAATTAAAGCAGAGCTAAATTAATTTGAGAAACAAAAGACAACAGAAATAATTCTTATTACAAAGAGCTGATTCCTTGAGCAAGTTATCAAAATGGACAACACTAATCAGAGGACAAAAGGAAAGGACACAAATATCCAAAATTATAAATAAAAGGGGAGAAATTACCACTGATACCGCAGAAATACAAAAGATTATAAGAAAATATTATGAAGGGATTTATGCCACTAAATTTAACAACCTAGAAAAAATGCATAAGTTTTTAGAAATGTATAGCCTACCTAGACTGAACCAAAAAGAACTGAATAATCTAAATAGACCAATCAATAGTAAAGACATTGAAATGACTATCCACTATCTCCCTAGAGGCAAAAGCCCAGACCAGATGTTCTCACTGAGTTCTACAAATTATTCAAAGTAGAATTAACAACTATTCTTCTCAGACTCTTCTAAAAAATTGAAGATGAAGCAATACTTCCTAACTCATTCTCTGAGGCCATTATTACCCTAATACCAAAGCCTTGTAAAGACAACACACACACAAAAAAAACTATACACCAATATCTCTGATGAACACAGATGTGAAAATCCTAAACAAAATATTAGCAAATACAATACAACAATGCACCAAAAAGATTATACATCATGATCAAGTGGGATTCATTCCAGGAGCACAATGATGGTTCATCATGTGAAAAATCAAACAATGTAATGCACCATATAAACAAAAATAAAAGATAAAGACCATATGGTCATATCAATTGATGCAGAAAAAGCTTTAGACAAGATACAACATTCATGTATAATCAAAACACTAAAAAAAAGGGTATAGAGGGAAAGTATCTGAACACCATATAAGCCATATATGACAAATCTTCAGCTAACATCATACTGAATGGGGAAAAGCTGAAGTCTATTCCCCTAAAATCAAGAACAAGACAGGGATTCCCCGTCACCACTGCTATTCAATATAGTATTGGAATTTCCAGCCAGAGCAGTCAGGCAAGAGAAAGAATTAAAAGGTATTCAAATTGAGAAACAAGAGATCAAATAGTCAATATTTGCAGATGATATGATCTTTACATAGAAAATTATTAGAAACAATAAAAAAATACAGTAAATTCACAGGATACAAAATCAATGCATTAAAATTAACAGCATTCCTATAAGCAAACAACAAAACTTCAAAAAAAGGAATGAGAGAATCAATTCCTTTTGTTATCACAACAAAAAGAATGAAGTACCTGGGAATTATCTTAACAAAGAATGGGAAAGACTTATACACAGAAAACTATAAGACACTTTTGAAAGACATCGAAGAGAACACAAAGAAGTGAAAAGATATTTCGTGTTCATGGATAGGAAGACATAACATTTTTATAATGGACATATTGCCCAAAGCAATTTACAGATTTAATGCAATTCCTACCTAAATCCCACAATCATACTTTCAGGAAATAGAAGAAAGAGTGACCAGATTTATAGAGAACAATGAAAGACCTCGAATTGCCAAAGCAATACTACACAAAATGAATAAGGCTATTGGTATTAAAGTACTTGACTTCAATTTATATTACAAGTCTTCAATAATCAAAACAGCTTGGTATTGGCAGAAAAACAGACACATAGACCAATGGAAGTAAACTGAAAACCTAGAAATAAATCCCCAAATTCATGGACAAATAATTTTTATAAAAAGTATGCCATAGGAAAAAGACAGCCTCTGCAGTATGTGGTGCTGGGAAAGCTGGCAAGACATACGCAAAAGAGCGAATCTGAACTGTGAACTCTTGACACATAAAATAATTAACTCAAAATGGATTGAAGACCTTCACATTAGAACTGAAACAATTAACTGTATAGAAGAAAACATCGGTACTAAACTTATAGACCTAGAGATCCAGGAAGACTTTATGAACCTGACCTCACAGGCAAGGGAAGTAAAAGCAAAAATAAATAGATGAGATTATGTCAAACTAAAAAGTTTCAGCACAGCAAAGGAAACCATCAACAAAGCAAAGAGACAGACAACAGAATGGGAGAAAATATTTGAAAACAACACATCAACAAAGAAACAATAGTATCTCCCAGCACTTCTGTCTGAGAGAAAACTTTTTATCCAGCCCTCACCTTGAAGTCTGATAATTCAGTTCTTCCCCATATATCCCTGGAGCCCTTTAAGCTGCTTCCCCAGCACTGTAGCTCAGAGGAAGTGAATCTATCACTGAGAAAACCCATGCACCTGCCCTTTAAAAGAAAAGCATGGTATTCCAGCAGCCTTCTCTCTCACACAGCCATGATCTCTTCCGGTTTTAACCAAAGTTTTGGGGACTTTTCTTCCTGGCTCCAGAACCCTAGGCTTTGTAGCGTGGTGTAAAGCTGTGACTCCTTGATTTTCAGGGGCTATATTTGTAGCTGAAATTTACCTTTTTTTTTTTTTTTTTGCTTTTTGTATGTGGGTAGCTCCCTGACTGGGAATCAAACCCAGGCCGCAGCGCCGCCAGCGCCAGCGCCGAAGCCTTAAGCCAGCACCAGCACCAAAGCCTTAAGCCAGCGCCAGCGCCAAAGTCTTAAGCCAGTGCCAGCGCCAAAGCCTTAAGCCACTACACCATCAGGGAACTCCCAAACCTACTTATTTTTAAATACTCAAAGTGGGTATTTGGACAAGCCTATTCTATATCTCTGCCCCTTCTACCAGTCTTGAGGTGGCTTCTTCTGTATATTCTCAGTCATTAAACTTCTGTTCAGCTACACCTCAGGTAATTCTCAATGATGATTGTTTTGTAGTTAAGTTGTAATTTTCACGTGGTCATAGGAAAAGGAAAGCACAGAACTTACCCACGCTGCCATCTTGACTAATTTATAGTCTACATTATTTGGACTACAAATGTAAGTGATTTGATAAATATTCAATCAAATTTCACCAATCTAAATTATATATATCACAAAGTAAATAGGAAGGACCTTAAGAGAAAGAACTAGTCTTTGCATCACACAACTTTAATTTTATTCCTAATAGCATTTGCCACCAGGTTAATTCTCACCCCTTTATATTAGTTTTTCTTTACCTTCTCTCTTTTTCCCTAGGAGCCACCCTTTCTTACTGTTATGTTTTTTATTTGTTTGTTTTTAGTTTCCTTTTTCTTTCCTTCTCATTACTTCTCAAACTGCTTCCTTAAAACATGGTTTGAAACATGTAAAATGTTTTCAAGTGTACTACAACCATATAATATATTGAATTCTTTCACTAAAAATGTAATGCATTTGTTATGCAAATTTCTAGAGCACATAAAAGATAAACATTACTAATAGTTTTAGTACTAGCAATAACTTGGATAATTTCTTTTATATTATTTTGTTTATTAAATTTATTTGGGTGACATTGGTTAGCAAAATTAAGTAGGTTCCAGATATATAGTTCTATGTTATCTATGTGTTGCATTGTGTTCTCATCACCCAAAGTCATTTTTCCTTCCATCACCATATATTTGAATCTACCTTTCTTTATTCATTCCCCACTCTTCACTTTTCTCTGGGGCAGCTATTCCATGAATTTTTTTCTATTTTGATTGTTTGTTTATTCTGTTCTTTAGATTCCACATATTAGTGAGCTCATATGGTATTTGTCTTTCTCAGTCTGACTTATTTTGCTTAGAATGATATCTTTGAGTTGCATCCATGTTGTTCCAAAGGTAAGATTTTATTCTTCTTTGTGGCTAAGTAATACTCCACTGTGTAAATATACCACAGCTTCTTTATCCAATTATTCATTGATAGACATTTAGGTTGTTTCCATACCTTAGCTATTGTGAATAATGCTGCAATAAACATAGGAATGCATATATTTTTTGAATTAGTGTTTTTTATTTCTTTGGATAAATACTCACAAGTAGATTTGATAGATAATAAGGTAGTTCCATTTATAATTTTCTGAGGAAACTTCATACGTTTTTCTATATTGAGTAGAAAAATTTGCAGTTTCAACAACAGTACATATGGGTTCTCTTTCTCCACATACCTGCCAACACTTGTTGTTGGTCTATTTATTGATGATAGCCATTCTGACATAAGTGAGTTTGTATCTCAATGTGGTCTTAATTTGCATTTTTTTAATGATTAGTGATGTTGAACATCTTTTCATGTGTCCATTGGTCATCTGTATGTCCTCTTTGGAGAAATTCCATTCAGGTCTTCTTCCCATTTTTAAATTGGGTTGTTCATTTTTCGGGAGGTTGATTTGTATGAGTTTCTCATAAATTTTGGATATTAACCCTCATTGGCAAACATTTTCTCCCATTCTGTAGGATGCCTTATTGTTTTGTTGATGGTTTCTTTTGCTGTAAAATAACTTTTTAGTCTGTTATAGTCCAATTTGTTTATTTTCTTCTTAATTTCCCTTACTCAAGACAATATATCACTGAAGGTATTGCTAAGGTTAATGTCTGAGAAGTTACTTTCTATATTTTCTTCTAGATGTTTTATAGTTTCAAGTCTTATATTTAGGTCTTTGATCCAATTTGAGTTTATTTTTGGATATAGTGTAAGAAGGTGGTCCAATTTCATTTTTTGTGTATCTGTCCAATTTTCCCAGCACCATTTTTTTTAAAAAAACTGTCTTCACCCCACCCAATGTAAATTCTTTCTCACTTTCTCACAGATTAATTTGCCATATAAACATGAATTTATGTCTGGGATTTTTATTATTTTCCATTAATTTATGTGTTTGTTTTTCTGCCAATACCATGCTGTTTTGAGAACTGTGGGCTTGTAGTATAATTTAATGTCTGGTGGTGTGATTCTTCCAACTTTGTCCTTCCTCAGGATTGCTGTGACTATTCTGGGCTTTTTATGGTTTCATATACATTTCATGATTACATATTTTATTTTTGTGAAGATTGACATTGGTATTTTGATGGCAATTGCTTTGAATGTATAGATTGCTTTTGGTACTATGGACATTTTAAATATATTAATTTCTTCGATCCATTAGCATGTTTCTATTTTTCTGTGTCTACTTTATCTTCTCTCTTTAGTATCTTATAATTTTCTGAGTACAGATGCTTTACTTCCTTTTTAAAATTTATTGCTAGCTATTTTATTTTTATGATGCAATTATAAGTGAGACTGTTCTCTTGATTTCTTTTTCTGCTAGTTTGTTATTGGTGTATAAAAATGTAACTGATTTCTGGGTATTAATTTTGTATCCTCCTACTTTACTGAGTTCATTTCTCAGTTCCAATAATTTTAAGGTAGAATCTTTGGGGTTATTTATATACAGCACCATGTCATCTGCAAAAAATGATAATTTTACATCTTCTTTTTCTATTTGGATGTCATTATAAGAATTTCTTGTCTGATTACTATGGCTAAGGCTTCTAGTACTATGTTGAATAAGAAGGATAACAGTGGCCATCCTTGTCTTGTTTCTGATCTGAAGGGAAATGCTTTTAGCTTTTCTCCATTGTGTATGTTAGTAGTGGGTTCGTCATACACAGCCTTTATTACATTAAGATATGTTCCTTCTATTTCCACCTTGCTGAGAATTTTTATTATAAATTTCTGTTGAATTTTGTCAAATGCTTTTTCTGCACATATTGAAATGACCTCATGATTATTATTTTTAATTTTGTTTATGTGGTGTATCACATTGATTTATGTATTTTGAACTAACCTTGCATCCCAGAAATGAATCTCACCTTATCGTGGTGTATGACTTTTTTAATGTATTGCTAAATTAGACTTGCTAATACTTTGTGGAAGTTTTTTCATCTATGTTCATTAGGGACATTTGCCTATAGATTTCCTTTTCTGTAGTGTCTTTATCTGGTTTTGAGATGAGGGTAATGGTGCCCTCATAAAATGAGTTTGGGGGTCTTTCATCTTTCTGGATGTTTTGAAGTAGAGTGAGGAGCAAAGGTTTTAATTCTTTTTTCAAGTGTCAGTAAAATTTACCTGTGAAGTCATCTGGTCCAAGACTTCTGTTATTTGGGAGCTTGTTGATTGCTGATTCAATTTTGTTGTTAATAATCAGTGTATTTCAATTTTCTCTTTCTTCTTTATTTAACCTTGAAAGTTTGTATATTTTTAGGAATCTATCTGTTTCTTCTACATTGTCCAAGTTGTTGGCATATAGTTGTTTATAGTTGTTTATTTCACTTCTATGTTTTATGTAGTCACTTCTCTTTTATTTCTGATACTATTCATTTGGGTCTTCTCTTTTTTTTCTTGAAGACTTAAGTTAAAGGTTTGCCAATTTTGTTTATTGTTTTAAAGAAGCAGCTCATGCATTCATTGATTTTTTAAAATGTCTTTTAGTTTCAGTTTCATTTATTTCCACTCAGATTTTTATTAGTTCCTTCTTTGTGCTCATTTTGAGCTTCATTTGCTGGGTTTTTTTTCCAGTTTTCTTATGTATAAGTTAAAACTGTTTATGTGAGAATTTTCTTGTTTCTTTAGGTAGGCTGGCATTGCTATGAATTTCTCTCTCAGGACTGCTTTTGCTGTGACCCATAGATTTTGACTAGTTGTGTTTTCATTCTCATTTTTCTCAAGGTATTTTTTATTTCTTCCTTAATCTCATTGTTGACTTATTCATTGTACAGTAGCATATAATTTAGCCTCCATATGTTTGTGCGTTTTTCAGGGGTTTTTTTTGTAATTGATTTCTAGGTTTATAGTGTTGTGGTTAGAGAGGGTGCTTGATATGATTTCAGTTTTCTTAAATTTATTGAGGCTTGTTTTGTGGCCTAAAATGTGGTCCATATTGGAAAATGTTTCATGTGCATTTGAACAAAATGTATATTCTTCTGCTTTGGGATATAATGCTCTAAAAATAGCAATTAAGTCCATCTGCTCTATCATATAATTTACAGCCACTGTATCCCTGTTGGTTTTCTGTGAAAGTTCTGCCCATTGCTGTAAATGAGGTATTAAATCTTCTACTATGATATGTTACTGTTGATGTCTGCCTTTATGTCAGTCAATTATTTATTTATGTATTTAGGTGCTCTTATGTTGGGTGCAAATACATTTACAAGAGTAATGTCCTCTTGTTGGACTGGTCCCTTTATAATTATATAATATTCTTCTTTATCTTTTGTTATAGTCTTTGTTTTAAAATTTATTTTGTGCAGTATAAGTATTGCTACTTCAGCTTTTTTCTCATTTCCATTTGCATGAAATATATTTTTCCATACTTTTACTTCCAGTCTATGTGTGTCTTTCCTTCTGATGTGAGTCTTTTGTAGAGAGGATGTGCCTGATACTTTCTTTCTTATGCATTCAGCTACAGTATGTGTTTTGATTAGAGCATTTAGTCCATTTATATTTAAAATGATTATTGATAGGTACATAGTCATTGCCATGTTATTTTCATGTTTGGTTTTTGGTTTTGTTTTGTTTTCTATTTTTATCTGCTTAAAGAAGTCGCTTTAGATTTTCTTGTAAAGCTGGCCTGGTGGTAATGAATTCCTTTAGCTTTTTCTTATCTGGGAAATTTTTTATCTTGCCTTCAATGGGCAGATCAGTCTTGGTTGTAGGCCCTTGTTTTTCATTACTTATAATATATTTTGTCATTCTCTTTTGGCCTGCAAGGTTTCTCTTGAGAAATCTGCTGATCGTCTTATGAAAGTTTCCTTATGGGTGAGTTATTGTCTTTCTCTCATTGCTATTAGGATTCTTTCTTTGTCTTTAAACTTTGCCATTTTAATTATGATGTATCTTGGTGTGGGCTGTTTGAATTCATCTTGATTGGGATTCTCTGTTCTTCTTGGGTTTGTGTGTCTATATCTTTTGCCACATTAAGAAAACTTTCAGTCATCATTTTTTGTAATAGGTTCTCAATCCCTTTATTTTTCTATTCTACTTCTGGTACTCCTATGATCTGAATGTTGTTACACTTGATGTTGTCTCAGACTCTCTCTGGCTATCCTTATTTTTTTAAATTCTTTTTTCTCTTTGCTCTTCAATTTGGGTATTTTCTGCTACCTTGTCTTCCAGGTCACTGATTCAATTTTCTGCTTCACCTAACCTGTTGTTGATTCTTTCTAGTGTAGTCTTCACTTCAGTTATTGTAGTATTCATTTCTGATTGTTTGGTTGTTTTTTCTTTATGATTTCTGTGTCTTTCTTTATGGTTGCTACCTCTTTGTTGAAGTTTTCAGTAAGTTCCTTAAGCATTCTTATAAACTGTTTTCTAAACTCTTGCTTTGGTAGGTCGATTGCCTCCATGTCATTTAACTGCATTTCTGGAGGTTTCTTTAGTTTTTTTTTTTTTTTTAATTTGGGTTATGTTTCTCTGATTCCTTGTTCTGTCTTCTCTGTGTTTGCTTGTAGGTATATCTCTTATGTCTCCTAGTTTTTGCTTGGTTACTTTATGTAGCATGTGTCCTGTGTGTTTTAATGGTGCAATCTCTTTGATTTCCTATGTGTGTAATCTTGTATAAGCATTTGACTGTGTTGTGTTTGTTCTTCAATTTTAGTTGAGTGGTATGCCATTCAGAGTACACCATTAACTGTCTGAGGGGAGTAGCAGTGTAACAACAAGAACTCCTTGATGCAATACAGATAGCTACTCTTGCTGAAGTCTGCAAGAAAGTCTTCCCCCACTAGTAGGGCATGGCTAATTGCTCGGCTGCCCAAAATTCCTCTAAGTAGACAGGGTAACACTTCAGGATCCCCGTGCACACTATGAAAGAAAAGAAAGGAAAGAAGTATTAATAATACTAATGAAATAAAGAAAATTTTAAAAATAACAAGGATTAAAAAATAAAATAAACTTTATTATAAATATACACAAAATTTTTAAAATATATCAAACTAAACAAATAAAATTAAATAAATTAAATAAAAATATATTAAATAATGAAAAAGTTAAGAAAAAGAAAGAAAAAAGGTAAAATTGAAAAAATAAGTTTTGCATAAGCCCCATGGTAGAAGATGAGAGACTAAGAAGAATAAAAGGGTGAACTAAAATAAATAAATAAATAAGTTACTTCACTTTTTCTGTTCTCTTTTGCTGTGTTTCCAGCAGTCTGTCATTTGAAGCACACTTTTAATTGCCCTGGAGGAGCAGCAGAGTGGCACAAAAAGTTCTCCAGTAAATCACACATAGCTGCTCCTGAAAAAGTCTACCAGAACAGGTTTCCCAATTAGTTGGTTAAGGCCAGTGGCTCAGCCGAACAGAGTTGAATTGGGCAAATTTCCAGTATGCTTGATCACACTTCGAAACAGGAGGAATAATAGAAAGAAAAAGCAAAGAAAAAATATAGAGTAAATTGTGATATTATTACAAAATAAAATTAAATTAAAAATACAAATAAAATAAGTATATAGAATATATAAAAATAAATGAAGAGTTATAATAGAAGTAAATTACAGAAAAGAATAAAAAATAAAAAAATAATAATTAAATAATATTTTGGGGAGCCCAGTACTTTTACACTCTTATCTTACTTTTAGCTGTGCAGGGGGAGTGACAGAGTAGGACTGGCTTATTTGTTTGTTTGTTTGTTTGTTTGTTTGTTTTATGTGAGCAGTGGACAATGTTTTCTGCTTAAGATTTTTAAAATTAAAAAGGCAAATAAAATAAAACAAAAAATACCAAAATAACAATAAAACACTAGTGCAAGGCTGATAACTACCCTTTTGGGTGCCCCACTGGGTGGGTCGGGCAAAGCTTTGGGTGTGCTGGCCAAAATTCCAGGTTGTCTGTGTGGTTTTTGTTGAACCTTATTATAAGAGTTTCATGGCTTTTTTTTTCCAGCCTGCTGCTTAGTTTCACTGCAATTGTTTTTTTTTTTCTGTCTGCTTTGGTGGGGTTGTCTAAAAGGGTGGGGCTGCTCTGTCCCTTTGTTAAAAATGGGTAATACTGGTTTCTGCAGCTGGTAGGTTGGGCTGAGAGCTTGGAAGTCCACAGCACCCTGATAGATTTAGTGTAAGCTGTGATGGGCATGGATTTTTTCTGTGTAGTGAGCATACATAATTTTTTTAGACCAGTGTGGACTCAGAGTTAGTCCTTTTGTGGAGGATTTAATTTTTAAAAATGGCATCCTTTTGTGTTCTATACGTGAGGTGAACTCTGCACCAAATGGTACCCACCCCACACCACAAAGGCTCACAGCTCAACCCTTCTTTGTATGTCTCTGGTGTCACCAATGATGTCATTTCTCCACTGGACAATAGGTGAGTATGGCAAGCAGCCGAGCTCATGTGTGCTCCCCACAGGAAGGCCGCTGGACATTTAGCTGACCTTTATCCCACTGCCACAGATAGACAGAATTCTTGCTGATTTTCACTGCCAGATGCAATAAGCTTTTCTCTCTCCTGCACTAAATTCCTTGCCTGGGAGATACCTAGCATAGACTCAGCATCCTCACTCCTCTATGGGAGCCTTCGTGCCTAAGGTTTTTCTCACAGAAATCCCTCACTATTTGTGGGTTTGAGATCACTGTGTTTCTCTACTGGTCTTGATTAAGTTTCCTCCTCTATATCCTCTGTTGTCAGGGCTCAGATCAGTCAGTCCTCCAATATTTCCCAGGGTTGACTGTTTCCCTATTCATCTGCAAATGTGATATAATTCATGGAGGCTATAGACACAGAGTCCACCTAATTCTCCATTTAACTCTACTCCTCTCTTTCATATTTGTAATATGCTAAAAACAATTAAAAATATTTGAAGTCATATGCTGTCTAATTGAATGTTGCCTAGGGATATAAGTTTTTAAAATAAAATTGCTATTATTGCTACCTTACCTCAAAATCTTGTGTGTTAGAAGTCATTATATGTATCTTAAAGCATAAACTTGAGTGCAGTGTTTTGTTTCATCTTAAATAAGTTCTATACACTAATCAACATTTAAATATTGTGTCTGGCTTTTTGCAGGGGGTAAGGAGAAAATAAGGCTACGAGTCACACATTATATTCCTTGTGTTTTCTAAAACAGTTTACATTTTATGCCAATGTCATACTGCCATCTTTTCTTTATAATTAATAAAGCTTCTAAAATAAATAGTAAAATACACAAATTGTTGTTCCCACATAGATAAACATTTCTGCATAAGGCAGTGTTGTGATATACAGGTAGGTTTTTATCAAGGTATATAAAGAGAGAATTCAATAATAGCTATATTTGGTTTTTAGAGTGTGGTTATCACTGAGATATGAAAAATAAGGTCATTGTAAAGAAAGTTTTAGATATTGTATTTCCTTTGGTACAGCTGACTTAGAGGACTTTTATTTAGGTTGGTAAAAAAGTAATTGCAGTTTTGAACCTTGAATTTTAAATCATGATAATTAGGCTTAAATACACCTTTATTAATCAAAATAGGAACTATTACAATCAACATATTTTTGCCAATGAGAACTAAGTCTGTTTGTTTTTGTAGCATAAAAATTAATGCCTCAAGATTCAATGAACTCCTGGAAAACATTTTCTGCATCCTGCTGGTTGTGGAAGCATTTTCTCTGCAAAAAGTTGTCAAGATGCTTAAAGAAATGGTAGTTGGTTGGCGAGAGGTCAGGTGATTATGGTGGATGAGGCAAAAGTTCATAGCCCAATGCATTCAACTTTTGAAGTGTTGGTTGATTGATGTGTGGTCAGATGTTGTTATGGAGAAGAATTGGGCCCTTTCTGTTGATTAATACTGGCCACAGTTGTTGCAGTTTTCAGTGCATCTCATAGATTAGCTGAGCATACTTCTCAGATGTAATGGTTTTGCTGGGATTCAGAATTATGTAATGGATCAGACAAGCAGCAGACCAGAAAACAGTGACCATGACATTTCTTTAGTGCAAGTTTGGCTTTGGGAATTGTTTTGGAGCTTCTCAGTCCAACCACTGAAATGATCATCACCAGTTGTCATATAAAATCCACTTTTTATTTCATTTCACAATTTGATCAAGAAATGGTTCATTGTTATTGCATAGAATAAGAGAAGACAACACTTCACCAACTTTTTAAAATTTCTGGTCAGCTCATGAGGCATCTACTTATTGAGCTTTTTAACTTTTCCTATTTGCTTCAAATGCCAAATGACCATAGAATGGTGAATGTTAAGTTCTTCGGCAACTTATGTAGTTGTAAGAGGATCAGCTTCGATGATTACTCTCAATTGGTATTTGTCACCTTCGGATGGCAGATCACTATGCTCCTCATTTTCAAGGCTCTTGTCTTCTTTGCAAAACTTCTTGAACCACCACTGCACTGTATGTTCATTAGCAGTTCCTGGTCCAAATGCCTTGTTGATGTTGCAAGTTGTCTCTGCTGCTTTATGACCCATTTTGAACTCAAATAAGAAAATTGCTCAAATTTGCTTATTTCCATAGTCTAAAACAAATATTAAATAAACAGCAAGTAATAAGTCCTCAGCAAAAAAACCATAAACCAAGAAATGTGCATTAAAATGATGAATAACATATCCACATTTATTTAAGAATGTATCCCAATATCAAATGGCAAATTTCAACAATGCAAAAACTGCAATTACGTTTACACTAACCTAGAATAAAATGAAAACAGAATTTTATCCCTATGTAAATGCCTAGATGATTCATTTTTAAAAATTATTTTTCATTCCAGTTTAATGTCAAATTCTGGAGAATTGTTGCTTATTTGACCCCCCACATCAGAACTCTTCTATCAGAAGGCCTGAATAGGGTTTAAAACACAATGATGGACTCCTCATTTTAGCCTCCAGTTACCATTTCTCTTTGTCTTTTTACTTTAATCTTATCTCCTAGGTTCTATTATATATATATATATATATTTAGCTCAATGGGTTATTAAGTTCCATACTCTCTTGCTCATACCCTGGTACAGATTTTTTTTCAACAAAGCAATAATAAAAATAGTTCTGGATTTATTTTTGCTAGAAATTACTTTCAACTTTCACTTATATCGGAAAGTATCTTTACCTTTATTATATTTTACAACTTTCTCTGAACTTAGTTTGCAGTTTTGAATATCTGCAGGGTACTCAAAGTTTACTTTCATAGAATAAGAATGTTTGCAAAGCAGATCTTTTGCAGGTTCTGAATAAATGTTGTAGCTACAGACCCAAAATCACTAGAGAAATAGATTGTTTGAAGGCTTATAAAACCAATAGGTAAGGGCCAACTTGTTCTATAACTTCTTTCACTACAACCCCAGGACCAGGTGCAACTTTAGGTTGAAAAATTTTAAACTCTTATTTTTTTTAAGAGTCTTTTCAAATAAAAAATGAATTAATTTGTTAAATGAACATTTTCAACTCTACAATGAAAGACTGCTTCTCATTTTGGTCCTTTTTTTTTTGGTCCCTCTTGCTTCTTTCCTCATTACACTTGGACAAAGTTTTTTGCTTACTCTTTACTTCTTTGGGGAAATCTCTTTACCCGATCTTCTCACATGCTTTACTTAAATTGTTTGCCCACAGAAATAAAATAAAATAAAAAGTTTCTGCTTCTGTGTTCACTGTCACTGGAATCAGGCTCCTGTCCTCAGCTAGCTCTCTGTCTTCTTGAGATAATGTACTTTTTCCAGCACTGTTTAATCTGTCATACATGGTGCCCCCAATATACCAGGGCCAATTAGACCTAGCACTAGTTTCAAACTAATCTCTCAGGTGAAATCCATTAAGTCTGCATGTTTAGATTATCTATTTATCTCCCTTACAAACCATCCTTGTGGTCTGCTTCTTCCCTTCAGGAATTCTTTCTTACCATCTCTAAGTGATCTGAGGTCCTTTTCCAGAAAAAATATGAATATTATTTCACAAGGTTTTAAATACTCCAACATGCCAGCTGGTATTCCTTGGCCTGAAACCTCCTATTTTTATCCAAACCACAGAGACACCAGAAGTAAAGTAGACTAAATGTCGTGGAAAACCCAGGTTAACCATGGGGACACCCAGATATCACTGGACAGACTACTGGATTCAGGGAATGCCTTGCTCCCTTGTCTGACCTTCTAGATTTTTGTTCCCTATTACAGGTGCCATAGCAAATTACAAACTTTAGAATAGTCACCCAAGAGCAAAAGAAGCTTATTCTCTTCTACAATATGGCCTGGCCACAATATATAGTGGGGGATGAGAGAAACTGACCTGAAAACAGGACCTAAATTATAATACAATCTTCCAACTGAATTATTTCTGTAAACAAGAAGAAAATTAGATGTATTTCATATGTACAGGCCTTCATGGCCCTCTATCTAGATCCAGAAGAGAAGAACTTGTAATGCTCTAACTCACCTGGTTATCCCATCTGGAGATAATCCTGACATCTTAGATAACCTTTTCCTATTGGAAATACCATTTTCTTGTCAGGGAGAACAAGACAACCATTTATAGGGCCAGAACACTCAACTTCCTCAGTTTCCTTCTTACCACAGGAAAGAGCCCCCTAGGCCTTTTCCTCAATATAACTCATCATGCCAGTGGAAAAGGGAATTCTCCCAGTTCCAAATAGAGTGGAGAGGGCTCCCAAGCCCATAATTGTCTTATATAAAGAGGATTAAAGGGACCTGGGATTGCTAGTATCTCCTCACAAAAGACATTTTTGTGAGTTTGGGAGAATCCCTGGTGACCCTTGATATAGCAAGTGAGAAAATGGATTCTTTTAAATTTATAAGGAAGCCACCTACTCAGTTTTCACAGGTAACACAGGGCCCTTAGGTTTACCCTGGAGACTTTTACTACCCTAAAGCTACCTACAATTATCAGCTAGATACACCTTTCTAAACTCAAGCCTTATCTATCTATCTCTTTCCAACAACAAGATTTTCTCCAAGTACTAGAAAGACAGCCTATCAAATATCTTGAGCACCTCTTCAGGTGCCATCTTGAGACAGACACTAACACACACACACACACACACACACACACACACAAAGACTACATAAGTATTAGATTCTTTAGACCCAACATTCTCTCCCATAATTAAGCTTTTTCTACTTCTACTCTTTTAGGAAATAGTACTACAAAAGTACAGTGAATAACAAATATGTTTGTAATTTTTTAATGCAATAGTTAAGGAAATAGCCTCTCTAACTGTTGTATATATCATAATCCTCTCCCAGAAAACACAATAGAACAGCTGTCCAGGAGCCAAGAAAGAGAACCCTGAGTAACAGACACAACAACCCACACATCAAGTAAACACCTGAAGGTTGGAGAGAAGGGGGTGAGTGGGAGAGACTGGAGGGAGCAGAGTCAGATCGTGACAGGACCCGATTACTGCTGACTATCCAGAAACAGCACAGTGCACAGGATGTGGGAGACCAAGAGGTAACAAGAGTGAAAGCCAGCAAAGTGGCAGAACAGTGGGAGACCACGGGGGAGCCAGACCTTAGAGCAGCGTGTTGGGGACAGAGCTTGGGAGCCAGCCTCTGAAGCTTTTGAGAAACAAGAGGGCTGAGCAAGGACTCTGAACAACCGCAGGCTGAAGTGGGTCCCCAGAGACAGCACCTCGGCTCCTGGTACCTTTGAGACCCACAGCACAAGAACGCATGGCTCCTACACAGGGCCATGGTTCCTATACCCGGCCCACTGCAGAGGAAAGCCATCTGCCTTCATACTGTCTGAGGTCAGGCCCACAGCTTTGGACTTGTGGTGCACATGCTTGCATGCACACCCCTGGGTCCTACACGCAGTGCGAGCCTGCAGACTCCACCCCAATGCCTGGTTGCTGGAACAGGCCTGGGAAGAAATGCAGATTTGATAGTATTTGCCCCAATCAGCAAGAACAGTCTCCACTCACATCACCCAGCTTCCCTAGCATAGGGCAGGAAGTGGAGCTGTCCCAGCACACTTTTTATTGGCCTCTCCCCTCTCCTACAGCCTCCCCAACCAACTAATTGTAGAAAGCAGAGGGACCCAAGATAGATGTGCAGCACCGCCAAATGTGTCAGAAGAACAGAGAAAAACAATAAACAACCCCCCCTCTCTCCACAAACTTGGCCTCCAGTGCCCTACAGTAAGTCTGCCCTACAGTAAGACATCACAAAAATAGCAATCAGGGCTCATGAGTTCTACTGAACAAAATGCCTTCATGTCAATGAGGAAGAAACCAGCAGACAGGATGAATTCCTTAAAATCAAAACTGCTCAGAGAGAACTTGAAATTTATCCAGAAGACAGTTTCTTAGACCTAGAAGTTTCTGAACTAAGTGACAGAGAATTTAAAGTAGCCATTCTAAATACTCTGAGAGAAACGAAAACATACTGGCAGAACTCCATACCTGAGATAAACAACATAAGAAAGGAAATCCATAAAAAAATGAACAATTTAACAAAGAAATTCAAAACATAAGGAAGATCAAGATGCAAATGTGAGAAATAAATAATACAATAAAGGAAGTGAGAAACGAAATAAATGCCATTGTAAAGAGGGCCAACCAGATGGAGAAAAGAATTAGTGACATGAAAGATTAGAACATGGAAACAGCTCAGAAAGAGGAAGAGAGGGAATATAGAACCAAAAGGATTGAAAGAACTCTGCAAGAGCTATCTGACTCCATGAGACAAAACAACATCAGGATAATAAAATTAGAAGAAGGAGCAAAACACTCTACAGAGAGCATACTCAAAGAAATAGTAGATGAGAAATTTCAAAACCTATGGAAAAATCTGGAACTCCAACTTCAAGAAGAAAACAGGTACCCTAGATACCTGGACCCTAGCAGATCTTATCCAAGACACATGGTACTAAAGATGTCAAAAACTAAAGAAAAAGAGACAATTCTCAAGGCATCCAGGGAAAAGGAATTATAACCTTTAGAGGAAAAGACATAAGGCTGGCATCAGACTTCTCAGCAGAAACTCTACAAGCCAGGAGGGAGTGGAATCCAATATTCAAAACTTTAAAATAGAGAAACTTCCAACCAAGAATAAATTATTCAGCAAAATTATCTTTCAGATATGAAGGAGAAATAAAGACCCTCTCAGACACAGAGAAACTGAGGGAATTTGCCAGCACAAGGCCAGAACTTCAAGAAATACTGAAGGAGGCTCTTCGACCTGAAACAATACATCAGAAAAAACAGAATAAAGTTGGAGCAACAAGAAAGAAAAATAAATAAAAACAAAAACAAACAAACAAATAAGTAGTGGCCACAGGAAATTCTCACATATAATCATCACTCTAAATGTGAATGGACTGAAATCACCAATAGAAAGACACAGAGTAGCACACTGGATTAAAAAACAAAGCTCATCCATATGCTGTCTCCAAGAGTCATACCTCAGCCATATGGACAAACACAGAATCAGAGTTAAAGGATTGGAAACAATACTTCAAGCAAATGGTAACCAGAGAAAAGCAGGAGTTGCCATAGTGATATCTGATGAAATAAACTTCAGGTCAAAAAAGATAGTAAGAGACATTACATAAAGATAGTAAGACAGACATTACATAATGATAAAAGGCACAACACAATAACAAGAATTGACACTAATTAATATATATGCTCCCAACCAAGAAGCACCAAAATATATGAAGTAACTACTAACAGATCTGAAAGGAAAAACTGACAAAAGCACAATCATTGTGGGAGACTTAAACACCCCGCTAACAGCCATGGACAGATCATCCAAACAGAAAATAAGTAAGAAAATATCAGCTCTAAATGACACATTACAGCAATTGGACATAATTGACATTTACAGGACACTTCATCCAGCAAAAAAAGATTATACCTTCTTTTCTAGTGCACTTGGAACATTCTCAAGGATTGATCATATGCTAGGACACAAAAGTAGCCTCAGCAAATTCAAGAAGATCAAAATCATACCAAGTGTACTCTCAGACCACAAAGCTTTGAAATTGGAGATCAACTGTAAAAGGAAAGCAGGAAAAAACCACATATACGTGGAGATTAAACATCATCTTATTAAAAATGACTGGATAAAAGAACAAATAAAAGAAGAAACTAAAAATTATATAGGAACTAATGATAATGAAAATACAATATATCAAAAGTACTAAGACAGAGCCAAAGCAGTAATAAGAGGGAAATTTATATCATTACAGGCCTATCTTAAGAAACAAGAAAAATCATAAATAAACACCTTAGCATCCCATCTTAAAGAACTTGAAAAAGAAGAACAGACAAAACCCAAAGTCAGCATAGGAAAAGAAATAATGAAAATTAAATCTGAGCTAAACCAATTAGAGAATAGAAGGACAAGAGGAAAAATTAATATTACAACGAGTTAGTTCTTTGAGAAAGTGAACAAAATTGAGAAACCCCTGGCTAAACTAATCAAAAGGCCAAAGAAAAGGGCTCAATTATCCAAAATTAGAAATGAAAGGGAAGAAATTACCATTGATACCACAGAAATACAAAGGATTATAAGAACATATTATGATGGGCTTTATGCCACTAAATTTAACCACCTAGAAGAAATGGACAAGTTCCTAGAAACTTATAGCCTACCTAGACTGAACCAAGAACTGGAAAATCTCAATAGAACAATCAATAGTAAAGAAATTGAAATGACTATCCATAATCTCCCTAAAGGCAAAATCCCCAGACCAGATATTCTCACCAAGGACTTCCACCCAGCATTCAAGGAAGAATTAGTGCCTATCCTCCTTATACTCTTCCAAAACATTGAAGAGGAAGCAATACTTCCTAACTCATTCTATGAAGCCAACATTACCCTAATACCAAAACCTGGTAAAAAACAACACAAAAAAGAAAACTATAGACTAATAACTCTGATGAACACAGATGCAAAAATCCTAAACAAAATACTAGCAAATAAAATGGAACAATGCATCAAAAAGATTATACTACATGATCAAGTGGGATTCATCCTGGGAGCATGAAGATGGTTCAACATATGAAAATCAATCAATGTGATACACCACATAAATCAAATAAATGATAAAGACCATATGGTCATATCAATTGATGCAGGAAAAGTTTTCAACAAGATACAACATCTATTTATTATCAAAACTCTAAATCAAATGGATGTAGAAGGGAAGTATCTCAACATAATAAAAGCCAAGTATGAAAAACCCTCAGCTAACGTCATACTGAATGGGGAAAAGCTGAAGCCTATTCCCCTAAAATCAGTAACAAGACAGGGATGGTCCCTGCCACCACTGCTATTCAATACCGTACTGGAAGTTCTAGCCACAGCAATTAGGCTAGAGAAAGGAATACAAGGTATCTGAATTGGGAAAGAAGAGGTCAAATTGTCACTATTTGAAGATAACATGATCCTTTATATAGAAAATCCCAAAGATTTCTCCAGGAAATTATTAGAAATGAGAAATGAATGCAGTAAAGTCACAGGATACAAAATCAATGTACAAAAATCAACAGCGTTCCTAAATACAAACAATGAATCCTCAGAAAAAGTAGTGAGGGGGTCAATTCCTTTTGCTGTCACAACAAAAAGAATGAAATGCTTGGGAATTAAATTAATAAAGAACGTGACAGACTTATATATGGAAAACTATAGGACACTTTTGAAAGAAATTGAAGCAGACACTAAGAGTGGAAAAACATCTCCTTTTCATCGATAGGAAGGGTTAACATTGTTTATATGGTCATTTTGCCCAAAGCAATCTACAGATTTAATGCAATACCTATCAAAATCCCACAATCATATTTTCACGACATAGATGAAAGAATTATCATATTTATATGGAACCATAAAAGACCTCGAATTGCCAAAGCAATACTACATAAAAAAAATAAGGCTGGTGGTATTATACTCCCCGATTTCAATTTATACAAAGCATTAATAATCAAAATAGCTTGGTATTGGCAGAAAAACAAATACAGACCAATGAAACAGAACAGAAAACCCAGAAACAAATACACAAATTTATGAACAAATAATTTTTTATAAAGGGGCAAAAAATATGCAATGGGGAGGACAGCCTCTTTAGTAGGTGGTAATGGAAAAACTGGAAAAAACATATGCAAAGGAATGAATCTGAGCTGTAAGCCCTCACTATATCCAAAAATTAACTCAAAACAGATTAAAGACCTTCATATAAGACCTGCAACAATAAACCACATAGAAGAAAACATAGGTACTAAACTTACAGATCTGGGGTTCAAGGAAGACTTCATGAACCTGACATCAAAGGCAAGGGAAATAAAATAAAAAATAAATGAATAGGACTATATCAAACTAAAAAGCTTCTGCACAGCCAAAGAAACCATCAACAAAGCCAAGCATCAGTCAACTAAATGGGAGAAAATATTTGCAAACAATGCATCAGATAAAGATCTACTGTCTAAAATATGTAAAAAACTAATATGACTTAACAACAAGAAATGTAACAACCCAATTAAAAAGTGGGCAGAAGAAGTAAACAGGCACTTCTCCCATGAAGAAATAAAACTGGTCTGCAGACATATGAAAAAATGATCTTCCTCATTAGCTATCAGGAAAATGCAAATCAAAACTACAATGAGATACCATCTCACACCTGTTAGAATGACTATTATCAACAAGACAAGGAATAACAAGTGCTGGAGAAGATGTGGAAAAAAAAGAACTCTTGCACACTGCTGGTGGGAATGCAAATTGGTACAACCACTGTGGAAGACAGTGTGGAGGTTCCTCAGAAAATAGGGAATGGAGTTCCCATATGACCCAGCAATCCTCCTTCTGGAGATCTCTGCAAATAACTTGAAAACCTTTGTCCACAAAGACTTATGTACCCCAATATTCATTGCAGCACCAGTCACAGTAGCCAAAAACGTGAAAACAACCAAAGTGCTCTGCGACACATGACTAGATAAAGAAGCTATGGTAGATACATACAATAGAATATTACTCAGCTATAAGAAAATATAAAATATTGCCATTTGCAACAAAATGGATGGACCTGGAGATCATCATGCTGAGTGAAATAAGCCAGACAGAAAAAAACAATAACTGTATGACTTCACTCATATGCAAAATATAAAACTGAAAGTAACAAAGAGAAAAAACAAAATGAACAAACAAACAAATAACCCATGGACACAATCAATAGTTTAATGTTTATATTGGGAAGAGTGGGGAGGGGAGGGGAGAAAGCGGAGGTGGAGGGAGAAAAGGGAGAAGGAGCTAAATATGGTGATGGAAAGAGAAGTCACATTAGATGGTGAACTTATTATACACCAAGTTGACAATGCACTGTAGAATTGTATGTCTGAGACCTATGTAATCCTTGCTAAGAGATGTCACCCAATAAGTCTAACAATAAAAATAAATATAAAAAAATTTGCCAAGGATGGCCCAACAGAAAATAAAATGAAATAAAAGAAAAATGTTTAGATATAGAATAAAAGGAGAATATGAAGAAGAATCAATTACAATTACTGGAAATAAGCCAAAAAAATTTAAATGAAGGGATAAAATATAAGTACTTAAAAACATAATTTAAATTTATCATCAATATCCTTAAAAAATTACACCCATATTTTAATATGTTTTGGTTACTTAGCACTATAAATAGACAGGGTTAAGACATTTGTTAGTAAATCAAAATAAGCAACCACAATCAAGTCCTTCATTCATGCAGAATAAAGATAACTATAATTTTACCCCCCAAATTGTTGCCTCTTTTCAATTATTTATAAAACAAGAAGGTTAATGAAACAACTTAGGAGTAACTGTAACTTTGTATGGGTAATTGACAGTCAAGTTTTTTCCATAAACTTTTTCTCCATTTGAAAACACTATCTTTATGAAGCATTGTAAACAAAAATGTTTTGCCATATTTAAAATATCACCTATTCAAAAAAAAAATTAGAAATCTAACAAAAAAATATAGCTGACCTGGCAAGACACACCAGGGAAGCCCTCCAAAACTTACAACACTGGCTTGATTCACTTGTAAGTGTCCCTTGATAACAGATTAGCTCTTGATTACTTGTTAGCCAAATGAAGAGGTATATGTGAAGTTATTAACAAAGCCTTCTACACCTACTTTAATACTACCAGCCACATAGAAAAATATGTTAAAACCATATATGATTAAGACAAATGATTTCATGATTTTCAAAGGAAAACAGAACAGCTGACTCCATCTGGAAGACTTATGAAGACTTCCATAACCTAGTTTCTACTCCTGCTAGAACTCTTAATCTTTATTTTACTGCTATTACTGTTTGAATCCTGTCTTTTCAAATTTCTTGTTAAATTTGTCTTCTCCAGATTACAGCAGTTTCACATAAAAATGATGGTCCCACAGTAATTTCAGGCAGTGCTCTTAATAGACACCACACTAGAGGGAGGCCCCAGTCCCCAAGATGAAACAAGCTGAGATTGTTGGTCCCTGGCTAGGTAGGGTACACAACCCATCTCAGCTTGAAGCAACAACAGAAGACTGACGTGCAGTTTCATAAGAATTCATGATTATGGGTCTGAAATTTTCACAGGAGGAATTTATGAGATAGTGTTTCCAGAAAAATGGGGTGCCCTTGTCAGCACAGTGTCCAGGTTCTTAGTATCTCAAGCAAAGAATTAAATGAAACACTCACGAAAGTGTAGAGGTAAACAAAGAGATAGTTTATTGAGAGAAAGTACATCCCAAAGAAGTAGGAGTGGGCTTGAGCAGGAAAATGCCTCAAGAGCCCCGATTAACTAGGTTTCTTTACTTTTTGTTTCCTCTAGTTGTAAGGGATTATGCCCATCTTGGTTTGGGGCCTCTTGATTGATGGGGGCTGTGACATAACCTATTTATTGCCCACATTTCCTTTCCAAACTCAAGTACCTCCTGTGATTATCTTATCTTGGGGAAGGGATTACATAAAAAAAGGTGATATCAGGGTGGTGATTATTCTAGCATGGTGAGTCTCATGGGAGGGGTCCCGAGAGCCACCTATTCTATCTGCCTTTCTCACATTCTCTTGAGAGACATGATCGCCACAAATCTTCACGAGAAGCTGAGGGGCTGGAGGTCTCATCTTCAGTATCTGCTTCCTGCTGAGTGTGGTCATTGTCCCTACTTGTCAAGGATCCATGGAGCTCTCACCCTATTTGATGTAAAAGGTGGAAGGGGTTTCAAGATCCTACTGGGAGACCGTGTTGATTTCTTTAGTCAGGAAGGGTTCAAAGCTTTGCCAGGTGATATTTGCATCCCAATGGCCCCTAGATAAGGAGAACCAGACCCAGTTAATAAATTCAAAAGCAATGGCCCAAAATGCAGGCCTCAAAGCCATCACTGCAGGGTGGCTGACCAACAGAAGATTTGTTTAGCACTTTGGTGTCTGCATCCTGCTGATTTTGGGCTCCATGGCTACCCAGGTGTTATCACCTATCCAAGAATGGCCTGGGGATGATACAATTAACAAACACTGATTTATAGTCACTAGGATGATTAGCTAAAGTCTAGCACACCCAGTAAAGTTTTATCTTCACATATCACAAATTTTAGGATGACTGATCAAGGCTGAAGACAGGACATTTTGGGAATACAATTAGCAAACACAAGTTACAAATTTTTCTCTGAATTAATAACTCAAACCAGGGCAAAGGACATCTGCTCTGAATGATTAACTTATAAACTAAGGCAAAGAATATCTGGAAGATGCAGGCTAAAAGCCTATTGTTTCACTTTTGAGGTAATTGTCTAAAGCAGAAGGCAGGTAGAAGACATTCCATGATTCAAGCTCAGAGCAATCTGTTGTTTAAGCTAGAGTTAAAGGGAAACTGATTGAGAGGGTGGTTAAGGCTAGGGACTAGGAAAAAGATAAAACTGAGAGCTAAAGAACTAGAGAAGAGGAGTCTATAGTGAGGTGGGGGAAGGCTGCCTTGCTTGGCCCATATCAATAGGAAATGTAGCCTAGGTTATCAACCCCCCACCTCCAAAATACTAAACAAGGTACCTCTCTTTAAGGAAGTAAAATGAGAAATTGCACCCATCACCATGGGCTATATGTAAACAAGAACTAGTTTAATCTGGCAGGGCCAATATCCGTAACCTGGGCCTGAGGTTTAGCTAATTTTTTCTCTTTCTTTTTTAAAATTTATTGAGAGTGACAATCTTTAGCTAATTTTAATGTCATTGTAATTTTATTTACATTGTGGCTGCTGTGACTCTCATCTTGCACCTGAAAGCATGACAGTTTTGGAGAAACCAAATAAGAACAGAAAAGAAGGAAATGAAGATTTTACTCCTAGAGAGAGGGAGATACAGTGACATTCTTGAATCTCTTCTAAGAGAAATAAAAACCCTAATCAAAGTCTTGTCAGGGTGACTTGAAATCTAAGTTTGCCCACACTTTACTCTCAAGTATGCACTTTCACTTTGATTAACTCCCAGTGATTTCCTAAATAAATAAATAAATAAATTTAAAATAGAATAGAATAGAATAGAATAAACACTCCCCTAGTCCTAAATAACCTAATCATTCTAATTTCTTCTTGCTCTTCAAGAACTCATATTTCAGCCAATGATCACATTATCTTTCAATATATGCATATAGATGGTGAAATAATAAAAACAGAAAACTATCAATAATATCCCCTAAGTAAAACTAGAGATTATCCCTATCTATTATGTTCATTGCAATCATTGTGAACTTTTAAATGAATTCTCTTATTTGAACTGCAGAAGAATGGTCATGCTCCATAAAGCATGTAACTGCAAATATACTTATGTAATTATTCTAATAGCAGTGAAATAGGAATGCTGTATATATGAGATGGAAAAACTTACATAAGTGATTGAAGTTTATAATGTCAAACTGCAACAAATTATATATAAAATTTGGGAATAGATAACATTTGCATTTGTTATTCTCTATTCACATGTCTGGTTATACTTATGATACCAAGTATCTTCTTTCTAAGTATATTTCTTTTCAAATATGCTAATAACAAATCAGAACACTCCTTTATCTGAAGTATTTGCACTTACCATGTGATTTTTTTCTGCTAATAAAAAGCATGCATCACTGCTTACAGTCCCATCAGTGGGATAAATCAGGATGATTTTGCTATTCATGCCACTAAGTATAAGGAAGAGTTGCATATAGGAGTTTATTTATAGTCAGACTGCAGTTTACAGGCAGTGAGCAGTCCATAGAAAATGTTTATAACTGGTGCATTGCCTAGTAACTTATTAATAGTTCCCTTTCCATTTTGCAGTTATTGTTTGTTTAAAATGGCATTACATTTTTAGCTTCTTTTTCTTAAGAAAATTATAACTTTGAAAATTTAATAATAACTAATACAATACCCTAACACTCTCCAGATTGTATTATATTATATTTAAAACTACATTTTATGTACAAATTTTATTGTGTAATATTTTATTATTTAAACAATATTCTCTATATATTCTAAGTAATTTTCTTTCTACCCAGGAATGGACACCCATTCTATTGTATGCAGTGTTCCCTTTTCAGACCCAAGCATGTTTAATTTTATCTACATTTTTGGTTCAAATAAGAAACTTATGAAATAATTACATAAAAATAAATACTCAATTCTTATAAACACATTTCTCAAATTCTAAAGTTCAAAAATAGTATATTCCATATATCTCTCTCTTTTCAAACTTTTGTATAATATACAAATACTTTATGCACAAAGTAAATTATTTGAATTTATAATTAACATACTTCAAACTCTGAGGATGCAAATAATTATTGTCAGTTTTAATTAGCTAGAAGCAGATCGTAAACTCAAGCATTCTGCTGTTTTTGTAGATAGTCTGAGGAAACAACGAGGCTTTCTAAATTACCCAGTCTTCTAAATTTGCATACTGTCTGCACAAGGATTCACTTATACTGGTTAAATCAAGAGTGCCATCCACTAATTTGGTATGCAGTGTTTTTTATTACACATGCAAGAACACATACACACACAAATAAATATTTATTTTTGTTCCTCAAATTCACAGAACTGAAAATTATTGGTTTAATATTATTTTGAATTTGTGAAATTACAATAATACTTGTGTAGTTTGTTAAAATGGACAAGTTGTTGTTTAAGAATCAAAGGGGCATTTAGGGGACTTTTGATAAAATACTGGAGAAAAGAAGAAAAGGGAGAATGAAGGTAAAAATAAGAAAAGTAGACAACTTGGTTTATTTCATAATTTTAGCTAGGACCAGACTTTAGAGATGAAGTACAACTCAATATTCTCAAGCAATCACCTTATTTGAATTATGTATGATTTTTCAGTCTCCATGACCATAATTGAAACCCAGAGTATTCACTAAAATATTACTTTAAAGTAAACTTGGAGAGTTCATTTGTTATCACTTATATTTAAATATAGCAGATGGCATGTCACAATTTAGTTCTTTTTCTGTTTAGAGAAAAATTCTTACTGACCTAATTTGAGATTTTCAGCTCTAATGCTTCCATGAGTTGAACTTCAGCAAATATAGTTAAAGAATAAACCATTAGCTTTGTTATGTTTTTGTTTTTACTGATTTGTTATTACTAAAATGTCTTTTTAAATGTACTTTTTATGATAATCAACTAGCTTTTGAAAATTAGAGCAGTGTAGAATAGAAAAAAAATTTTAATTCATTTTTATTGTTAGACTTATTGGGGTGACATCTGTTAGCAAGGATTACATAGGTTTCAGGCATACAATTCTACAGTGCATTGTCAACTAAAATTTTGATGCATGATTATGTCAAGTTTATTCATAATTCAGTCATTAAGAACTAAGTAATGAGATATTATTCAATAAAAATAAATATAGTTTCTAGTTCCAGGTCTTATTGTATTTTCTTAGTTTTGGTGAAAAACATAACTTTGTTCTAGTAAGGATTAGAATATCTCCATTAAAACACTGTCTCTAGATGTTTAATTAATCTCTTTAAATAGCAGAGGACTAGAAAATAGTGACTGCTTGGAGAAACATTATCATCTCATGGGGGTTAGGGCAAATTATAGGGCATTTTAGAAAATATATAGAACATTCACTGCTCTGAAATTTTTCCTTCGGAATCAGAGAAGCTTGTGTTTTAATTAAATACATATGTATTTAATTAAAACACAAGCTTCTCTGATATATATATATATATACTTCACAGAATTCCAGGGTATATATTTATTTGAGATAATTAAAGCACATAGGCAAAGGATTCAGGAATATGGTTCTAAGTACAGCTTGCCCTAAAATTCTGTGATATATATTTCTTATATTCTTATAATTAGACTTATTTTATATTATCCATAAATCAATAATATAATATATATAATTATATTCATACATAAATATATATCTTAAATATGTAACTATGTAACACTTTCCAAACCCTCCCAAGCTTCTATACACTGCAAAAACTTTTGTCATTAAAACAAATCTCAGCAGATTTTATCATTTATAAAAAAGCTGCAGTCTTTTCTATCAGAAAAATATATATAAATTATAGATTCCCATACCTTGAGTTTATCCGTAAGAAGGCTGAATCTCACAGACCTTCTTAGGTTAATAGCCACTTAGAGGTGGTATCATGGCTCAAATCTGCATCTCCTGTCTTCAGTCCACTAGATCATGCTGTCTTTCCCCATTTATCTGTATCTTTGTAAACTGTTAAATATTCTTCTACTGCTTATTCCTTTTAAATAAAACAGGCAAAAAACAAAAATATTATAGCTTCAAAGATTTATTTTTAGTATCTAGTACCACAATTCCCCAAATAATGAGGAGTACTAAGAGATTGCTTCTTTGACTCTTTTTTTTTCTTTTTATTGTTAAATTTATTGGGGTGACATTGGTTAGGAAAAATTACATAGGTTTCAGTTGTACAATTCTATAATACATCACCTATGTGTTTTGTTATGTGTTCATCACCCAGAGTCAGTTCTCTTTCCATCACCATATATTTGAGACTCTGTCCCTTCTTTCCCACCCCCTCCTCCCATATCCTCAGATAACCACTAACCACTAAACTATTGATTGTGTCCATGAGTTTTTGTTTCTTTGTTGCTTTCAGCTTTGTGTTCCAGAAAGGAGTGAAATCATATGGTTCTTCATTTTTTTCTGTCTGGCTTATTTCACTTTGCATGATGGCCTCAGGTCCATCCTTGTTGTCATTAATGGCCCTATTTCATCTTTTTTGATAACTGGGAAATATTCCACTGTGTATATGCACCACAGCTTCTTCAGTCAGTCATCTATCAAAGGACACTTTGACTGTTTCCATGATTTGGCCACTGTGAATGGTGCTGTGATGAATATTGGGGTACATATATCTTTGTGAACTAAAGTTTTTAATTTTGGGCGGTAGATCCCCAGAAGTGAGATTGCTGGGTTGTGTGGTACTCTATTCTTAATTTCCTCAGGAACCTCCATACTCTCCTCCATAGTGGTTGTACCAGTTTGCATTTCCACTTGCAGTATATGAAGGTTTCTTTTTTCCCACACCCTCTCCAACACTTGTTATTCTTTGTCTTGTTGATTATAGCTATTCTTTTACTCTTTTCTTCCCTGCTTTTATCAACTGCAATTCCTATTATGCAGTTTTTCCTAACTCAAGATATGTTATTGAGTGTAGTAACACAAAACTGTTATCATTGTTATTTTATCTAAATCAAAGTATCTTTTCAGATTAGGTAAATCTATTCATTTCATATTACTGCATAACATGTACCACAAATATATTTATGCAAAACAGCTCAAATTTATTATCTTACAATTCCCATAAGCCAGACTTCTGGGTTAACTAAATTAGCTATGCTCAAATTCACCAGACTAACATCAGTTGGCAAGGGACTGCAAGCTCATTTAAAGCTTGAGGTCCTCTTCTAAGCTCACATGGCTTTTGGCAGAATTCAGTTCTTGTAGAACTAAAATCCTCATTTTCCTACTCACTGTAAGTTAGGGTATTCTAATCATGTGGTGAACAGACATTCTCTTTCTAATGGATTTCTTCATAACATGACATTTTTTTTTCTTTCAAAACCACCAGGAAAAACTTTCACTTACTCTAAACCTCCAGTTTCAAAAAGGGCAGTCTCTTTTTTGGCCCATCTGATTGAGGTCCACTCAGAATATTTTTTAAACTCAAAGTCAACTGATATGAAACATTGATTACATCAGCACAATTCCTTCACCTTTGTCATATAATATGATCTAATCCCAAGAGTAAAATCCATCGCATTTCCAGTTTTTCCCAACTTAAGGAAAGGGAATTTATACATGGTATATGATGTCTGTCTGGAAAGTACCCAGCAATGTAATATGAAAAATAGAGGCATTTATGGCTGGATGTTTTCTGGACAGCCTTTGCATATACCAGGGGACAGGAATCTTGGTTTCATCTCAGAATTTTGCTAACCACAATAAATATTTACTTAACAATCTGGAGGAAAGCAGTGGGTGACTGAAGGACAAAAACAAATAAAGTATGCTATGTTTAGGAAAAATGGCTCTGAGAAAAACCCTACCTTCTGACACTCATAAGTAGGGCCAATCAGGCTTTAAATAACTGGCTCTTATTGTAAATCTTATCTTAGTTCTTAGCCTAATTGCATTAAATAAATACTTATTAAAACAATATTTATAAGGACCAACTATGTATTCTCCAAATTTATTTTATTTAATCCTGCAAAGACCTTGGAGTCAATATGTTTTCATCATTTTAAGAGATTATGCTTATAATATGTTCAAAACAATATATAACTTGTTAAAAAGAGTAGAGCTAGACTTGAACCCAGGTCTTATGCTGTAATTCTACTACATTTTTACTAACCAAATGTTCATTCACTTATTTGCTCTGTACACTGAGCTTCACTAGCACAGTTAGGGTACTACCAGCGTATGGTGCAATTCTTGCCCTCAAAGAATATAGCATGCAATTGGCCATATAACCTCCTCACAAAAAAACCATATATACTAGTGATAAATAATTTAAGAATAAGTGCAAAGTAAATACTAGTTAAGTCATAGACATTATTCCTTTCTTACCTCTGTTTCCACACTAGATCATGAGCTACTTGAGGACAGAGACTGAATTAAACTTTGTTTAGTATTCACATATTTTAGTACAAAACTTGGTACATAATAACATAATAAGCTCTCTATTGATGTTTGTTAAGATTAATTATCTCCCTTATGAAGTAATTTGTATCTGCTATAATTGTATTAATTGCTATTGAGCATGTTCTTTTTCAGTACTAGTTTATACCAACAAACAATGGACAAGTTTTATTGATATTTAGAAATAAGATTTAAAATCTAGAATGAAGTTGTATTCAGAAAATAAGTGCTAAAATATAAGAACAGAAAAATATATTTTATATGTTCATTACTCACTCTGCCTTACTTTAGATATTAGTGAACCAAAAACAACTAAAATGAGATTTGTGTCTTTGAGAGGCTTGTAGTCCTATGGGAGAGAGGGCACAAACCAGAAATTATAACAGAACATGAGAAATATGCCAATAGAATGTCCACTGTGGTAGCACTGAGGAATAAATGGCTAGCTCTTCTTTGAAGAGTATAAAGAAATATACTTCTGTCAATCCTATGTTAAAACTTAACAGAAAATAACATTTTCACTTTACATACATTAGCATGGATTGAGATTTATTTGACAACAACAAAAAAAGTATGTTCTCTTATGATTCAGTTTCTAAGACAAGGGCACCATAATTAGAAATTAAATGCTGAATTCACATAGGGAAATACTCATTCGGTTAGATAAAAATTATTTTAAATGGCTTAGTTTGGTTACTACAATGAAAAACAGAGTTATCTAAGAACAGTGAAGATCTCATATATCAATCAATACATGTATAATTTAATATATAGAATGTATTATATATAAATAAATCATTTTATATACCAAAGGGTATTAAAGATTTTGTAGTAATCTAAGCACTGATTACTTAAACATTTTTCATTTTACATGAAAAAATTGTAAGACTGTAATACCTACTTATTGCAATTTTCAAATTCTGTTATATGGAAAGATCATTAGTAAAAGAAGAGCATGTAAATTGTATAATAAAAGGCAAATCAGATGTTCTGCTAACTGGGAATATGACAGAAAATGAATTACACAAAAATAAATACACACATTGTTACTGATCCTCATGATGCATCTCTAATTTTATTCTGCAAATATTTTTAGTTTTTCACTAATCATTTTGTGCAATTATTTTCTTCTGGAAGCTAAAAGTAGATGTTTTTATTTTTCTCTTCTGATCATTCATCAATCTCATCTTATTAGATCACTATTTCCAGAATTGTCAGAGACAACGCAGCTAACTTTGTTAACACTAAGTGTAATTGTTATTGCTATAATATAAAAATAAATTTTTTTAGTATTATTTACAAAAAGAAACATTTACAATAATCTTTGAACATAATAAACTTGGTTTGACTCAATAAAGCTCTGAATACAAAATGTAGTTTCCCCTTTGAAGCTTGAAGAAGTTATTTAAATAAATTTACTCAGAAAGGTTGTATTGGTTGAAATTATAATCAAACTTAAGAAGAGTTTACATGTTTTTACTCCCCCACTTAACCTCTCATCTACCATACTACCGGAAAGTTCTCAAAAAATTATTTAGTGTAGTGAAGGAAAGAATGAATAAATGTGTCTTTGGCTGACTAATCCATAGTGGGGTTTAGCTTTGTTTAAAAAGTTAGGGATGCTGGATATTATGGAGATCCAGCATCCTGGAAATATACCTCTATGCTTAGGAGTTAAGTTTATAGAGCATAAATACTTGATCTAACACAAAATATTAGACCATTATAATGACCATTCCCATTTTCATTATTTTCTGTATTATTTAGTTGTCATAACGTTTCTATAATTTAAGAGCAATAGAAGCATAAATATCAAAACTATGCTAAGTTCATATCCCACAAATCAATGAATCCATTTCCCAAAGAACCAATGAGAGGGTTCTGCCAACTTCAAAATATATCAATTGTAATTATAAATTTAAAATGACAACCAGGCAAGTGTGTCAACCCAGTAGAAACAATGATTCAGATGTGGAAAAATAATGTATTACCTGCTTTTAAATGCATTCCCACCCCCCCACTCCCCCCCCACACACTCTAGATGGAAATCTATGATAACACTTTTAGTCTTTTGGTATCAATTTCAACTTATATCCTGGTTTTTTTAAATGTTGAATATTACTTTTTTTTCTAATGTACATTAAATAAGCAAATGATCATAGATTTGGTTTTTTTTTTTTTTTTTTTTTTTTTTTTTACTTTTTAAAAATAAGTATTTATTGCATTTGTGGGATAAGAAGATACAGTACAGTTAAGGTATTCAGACAACACTTACAGGTAATCAGTTTCTATTTAAAGTAATTATATCATTTTTTAGTATCCAATTAATTTAACTGATTATGTTAAGAGATATTACATATTATTATCAAAATAATAATATTATCTGTTGTTATCTATTAATTCAATTGACATACATGCAAAACGATAGATTTGTTTTTTAAAAAGGTGGATAAACAATAATATATACACTTGTTCTGTGTCAGAATTCTTCTTCATGGAGATCCAGCATCCTTTTCATTCAGTGAGTCTTGTCCTGAAAATTTGTGCATGTTTTAAAATGAATTATGACTTAAATTGTAGCAGCTTGCCTCCACATCATAATTACCCACACTTGACTATTTGGGGGTGTAGACATTGAACTGCACACTTTTTTACTGCCAGTCTACATTGTCCCTGGGAATACTGTGTTCTATTAGTCATCTCTATTGCTCTCTGCAGGTCAGATCCTCTAGGCTACTTTTTTAACCCTGCCACTTATTACACTATTACGCCCACCTTACTTCTAATGGTTCCATACCACTTCTTAACATCTATTATTTTTGGATTATCTTCCATTGATATCACGGTTAGTTCTATAACAATATTTCCTACTTTTACCTGAAGACTCCAGAAAACAGCCATTTCTGAGCTTAATGATACTTGTACTCCACAACCAGTGTATTCTTTACCACTTTTGTGAGTGTCTCCTTAGTCTTCCTACAAAATATAACCTCTTTGAAAGGTTTTGTGGACTCACATATGAGCAGTATATCCATATCTGCATGCCCAATTTTGAGGCTTTGATTCTGTCTTCTAATGTTTTTCAAAGTAAGTATGTCTTGGCATTTCTACCTCACTTTTTGAGAGCTACCATTTTTTTAAACCTACAAGAGGGCATTTAGCAGTGTGTTATCATGATTTCCTATTTTCTTTATTGAGATAGTAAATCCTGTATGGCAAGACAGTGACTTGATCGTAATGCATTTTCTTTTTTTATTGTTAAATTTATTGGAGTGAAATTGATTAGTAAAAACTACATAGGTTCCAGGAGCACAATTCTAAAATATATCATCTATGTGTTGCATTATGTGTTCATCACCCACAGTCAGTTATCTTTCCATCACTATATATTTGTGTCCCTGTCTCTTCTACCTCAACCCCCCACCCCTTACCCTTGGTAATTATTAAATTATGGACTGTTTCTATGAGTCTTGTTTCTTTGTGGCTTTCAATTTTATGTTCCACATATGAGTGGAATTATGTAGTTCTAGATTTTTTTCTGTATGGGTTATTTCACTGAGCATGATGATCTCAAGATCCATCCACATTTTTGTAAATTCTTATACAACTTTGTATTATATGTTGTCTAACTTGAACCAACACAATTGAGATACAGATATATGTGTGTGTATACATGTAGTGTGTATATATATATATTTGTATACATATTCATGTATCATATATTTGTATATATATGCACTATATATATTCTGAATTTATTCTGATATATGTTGACTAAATCTGGCAAAAACTTTAGTATATAGCTCCTTTTCTTCTTTAGAAGGCCCAGCACATTTTACACTGGTTTATGTTGTAACATGACTAATGAGCCAGTGGGCATGGAGGAAGATCTTGAAGTGGCAGTGACCTTTGAGGGGAAAGTTCTGTTGATTGTCTTTAAGCAAAGTGGTGAGCTGCCTTCAACATAGAAATGCATGAGGAGTGATAAAGAAATTTGTGGAAAAAGTGGTTGTCAGAGAGTACTAGGGCACACAGTTTAATTTGGTGACTTATTATAAGTATGTGCACACCAAATTTTAGCCTGCTTGCATATTTGTTTTTTCAGACATTGCCAAAGAATAATGTCAAATGTGAAGAAAACCCTAAGTATGGATAAAATTGAGTTTTATGCTGTCATTAATTTCCTCACAAAACAAGGGAACACACCTCAAATCATTTTGGAAGAGATGTTAGCAATGTACAGGGAATTTTGGCCTGGGAATTTCATGGTTTACAAGTAGAATAACCTTTTCAAGCAAGGCAAAGTGTCGATTGAAGATGATCTTTAACCAGGATACTCTGTTGAGGCTACTTTCTCAGACATTGTCAAAAATGTTGAAAATTTGTAGTGGAAGATGCTGGACTGAATAAAAGGCACCTTGCAGAAACAGAGTATCACCTATGATCATTTTGAATATTCTCCATCAGTATCTAAGGATGTCAACGGTCAGTGCAAGATGGGTACCAAGAATGCTCATGCTACTTGAAAAACAACAGTGTGTCAAGTGTTAATGACAGTTTTTGGACCTCCGCAGAGAAAACAAAGATGAAATTTTAAACCGGATTGCCATTGGAGATGAAACTTGGATTCATCATAATGAAACTAGGTCAAAGCAAGAGTCCATGCAGTGGCATGAAAAGGGCATGCTACCACCTAAGAAGTTCAAGGTGTTTAAATTTGCTGAAAAAATCGTGGCTACATTTTCTTGAGATACAAAAAATGTATGCTGCTGATCAATTGCAAATATAAGCGTCACAAACACTGGCACGTACTATTCCAGCCTGCTGAAACAGTGAAAAGAATTTGTGAAGAAGAAAAGAAAAATAAAAGAACTAAAGTGGTGCTACTTTTGCATGATAATGTATCTGTGCACAAGAGCAATGTTGCCTTGGCTACTATTCAAACACCTCACTCCTTCTGATTATTATTTGTGCCCCCCCCACCCACACACACACAAAAACAGCTTTGAGGGAAGAAATTTACAGGTGATAAAGAGGTTAAAGCTGCCATTTAACAGTGAAAAAAACATTTTTGAGGGTATAAACAAACTTACTGAAATGTCTGAAAAGGATATTAGGGTAAAGGGTTAATATATTACAAACAAATTATAGTGTTTTGTTTTAAATCCTTCTTCCCATTTATTCTGCAAATTTCTTCACCACACAGTAGCTATTTTTTGTAGGTCCATAGAGTTCAAAGGTAATACTGAGATAATGAGATTTTTCAAGTGCAGCAATGCAAATGTCCCCATTCAAAGTTTTGAAAACACAAGTTTCCCAATAAGGGCCCTGACTTTGGCATATCAGACCATTCGAGGATGAGAATTAATGCTTTCCTATAGTGCTGATACATTTATAATTTGTTACTCGGCTTGATTCTTACCATTTTCTACCCTTAAGGTTCAGGAGGTGAGAGTTTGTTTATATACTGCCAAGAAAATTCTCTGGCTTTCATGCCTTACCTTAAATTTCTTATTAATCATTCACAGTTTTTCATTGTCTTTCTCCAGTGCATAGATGATCCCAAGCACAGGAATCTAATTGATAAGTTATTATAATTATTATTCCTCACTATTTCTCCCAAAAAACTCTCAAATATCTGGAATATTATGACTTCCAGGGCATTCCTTTCCCTCAGGATTTCATCCCAGTTCATTACCAATGAAAAGTTTTTATGCATTGTGCAACAACCATGTGCCAGGGGCCATAAGTTATTTATGTACTACGTGTATGTTATCCAACACATATTAGAGTCTTTTCTAGAAAACTTTCCAATACCAATACTTTTATGTTAGGTTACTCAGGAAACAGACTCTGAGACTCTCAAAGTTGCTTTCCAGAGGTTTATTCAGTAATGACACAAGAGGGAAGGGAAGCAAGAATAGAAAGAGGGAAGTGGGACTGTGAAGAAGTTTCAATAGTGCCTCAACTGATTTTTGAAGAAAGTCTGGAGCTGGAATTGCCCTTCAGAGTTCTTCAGCCATGAGACAAGAACACCAGGTCATTATGCTCTATTACTGAAAAGTCACTGGATGTGAGCTGACACCATGGAGAAAGTAAGACCTTCAGTGAGACAACTCTTTTGCTGAGGGTAATTTATAGAAAGAGAATAAGGTAAGAGCTATTATTCACAGACCCCTCTCTAAACAGCTGGGAACATTATTGCTTCTTCCTTAAGAAGAGGCTTGGGAAGATCACCATCGCATACACTACAGCTTCCCAGAGATAATTGACAGTTTTCAAGGGTATTTCTGGAAGCCTTAGACTTTAAAACAGTGGAATAACTTATGATAATAATTCTAAAAATTGGCATAACTTATACTGAAAGGGAATTTCAAAACAGGTGGTATACTTGGTGGTTCTCAAATACTTTAGGATGTTATTCTCAGGTTTGAAGCTAGCCAGTGTCCCTGTCAGCTTTCTCCATTATACAAACCCCAATAATTTGTAAAGTATAACCCAAAGCTGTGACTGCCATGTACAGGGTTTGTTTTGGATTTGACTTGAATTTATATTAAAGTCTTTGCTGAAAAAGAAGTTCTTAGTCTTTATTAGTGTGCTCTAAAAAGCTTTTTTGGAGAACTCACACTAGGTGGTGCACTTATTATACAAGTTGACAATGCACTGTAGAATTGTACACCTAGAACCTATGTAATTCTTGGTAACAGATGTCACCCCAATAAGTCTAACAACAAAAATAAATTTAAAAAAGAAAAACGCTTTTTGCCTAGCCACCCACATTCAAATAGCAGTGCTTAAAATCATGCTTCTGGTCTTCTTGAAGCATGTCTTATGCCCTTTCTGCTTGCAGTTGCTATATTTAAACTCACCATACAATGGCTGCTACATGCATGTAAATATTTTAATAAGAAATAATTATTAAAATAGCTAAGAGAAGAGATTACATTTTAAAAATTCAAAGCTCAGAAAGATTGATAAACTGAACAAACTATGTTTCTTCTAAGTTGAATATGTAATTAAGAATTTAGTTTTGTCCTTTAATGAAGGAAGGGGATCCACCATACTTTTTTCTTTTTTGCTAGATCATATAGTAGTTCTGTTTTTATTAATAAGATTTTGAGGAACCACCATACTGTGTTTCTTTTTTTTATTGTTAGACTTTTTGGAGTGGCATTTGTTAGGAAGAATTACATAGGTTCCAGGTGTGCAATTCTACAGTGCATTGTCTTCTTGTTGCATTATATGTTTAACACCCAATGTGAGTTCTCTTTCCATCACTATGTATTTGATTCTCCCTCCCTCCTCTCCCACCCCTTCCCACTTCTCCAATCCCCTCCCCAATTTCCCCGAAATAACCATTAAACTATTGATTGTGTCCATGAGTTTGTTTGTTTTTTCTTTGTTGCTTTCAGTGTTATATTTCGCATATGAGTGAAGTCTTATAGTTCTTAGTATTTTCTGTCTGGCTTATTTCACTTAGCATGATGATCGCTAGGTCCATCCATTTTGTCACAAATGGCAGTATTTCATTTTTTCTTATAGCTGAGTAATATTCCATTGTATGCATATGCCACAGCTTCTTCATCCAATCATCTATCAAAGGGCACTTTGGTTGTTTCCATTTCTTGGTTAAGGTGAACAGCGCTGTGATGAATATGGGGGTACATAAGTCTTTGAAGACTAAGGTTTTCAAAATTTTGGGGTAGATTTCCAGAAGAGGGATTGCTAGGTCATATGATAACTCCATTCCCAATTTTCTAAAGAACCTCCACACTGTCTTCGATAGAGGTTATACCAATTTGCATTCCCACCAGCAGTGTGAGAACGTTCCTTTTTCTCCACATCCTCTCCAGCACTTGTTATTCCTTGTCTTGTTGATAATAGCCATTCTAACAGGTGTGAGGTGGTATCTCATTGTGGTTTTGATTTGCATTTCCCTGATAGCTAATGAGGATGCGCATTTTTTCATATGTCTGGTCGTCATTGTATGTCTTCATTAGAGAAGTGTCTGCTTAGGTCCTCTGCCCACTTTTTAATTAGATTGTTTGTTTTTGTGTTGTTAAATCATATTAGGTCTTTATATATTTTAGATATTAGACACTTATCAGATGCGTTGTTTTCAAATATTTTCTCCCATTCAGTTGGTTGTATCTTTGCTTTGTTGATGGTTTCTTTTGTTGTGCAGAAGCTTTTTAGTTTGATATAGTCCCATTTATTTATTTTCGCTTTTACTTCCCTTGCCTTTGATGTCCAGTTCATGAAGTTTGAGCCCTAGGTCTATAAGTTTAGTACCAGAGTTTTCTTCTATAGAGTTTATTCTTTCAGGTCTTATATAAAGGTCTTTAATCATTTTGAGTTAATTTTAATTTTGGTATTTGGTGACAGCTCACAGCTCAGATTCATTCTTTTGCATAAGTTTTTCCAGCTTTCCCAGTACCATCTACTGGAGAGTCTGTCTTTTCCTCATTGCATTTGTTTTGTTCTTCTATCAAATATTTGTCCATAAATTTGTGGATTTATTTCTGGGTTTCAATTCTGTTTTATTAGTCTGTGTGTCTGTTTTTCTGCCAATACCAAGCTATTTTGGTTATTGATGCTTTGTAATATCAACTGAAGTTGGAGAATGTAATTCCACAAGTTTTATTCTTTTTAGGTAGTATTGCTTTGGCAATTTGAGATAGTTTATGGTTCCATATAAATCTGATAATTTTTTTATCTATTTCATAAAAGTATGATTGTGAGGTTTTGATGATAATTTCATTAAATCTGTGAATTGCTTTGGGTCATATGGCTATTTTAACAATATTAAGTCTTTCTATCCAGGGACATGGAATATATTTTTATTTCTTTGTGTTGTCTTCTATTTCTTTCAAAAATGTCTTATAGCTTTCCATGTATAAGTCAGTCACGTTCTTTGTTAATTTAATTTTCAGGTATTTATTCTTTTTGTTGCCATAGCAAAAGGAATTGATTCATTTCTTCTGAGGATTCATTGTTCTTATACACGAATGCCATTGGTATTTGTATGTTCATTTTCTGTCCTGCGACTTTACTGCATTTGTTTATTTTTTTCTAATAGTTTCCTGGTGGAAAGTTTGCAGTTTTTTTATATAAAGAATCATGTCATCCAAAAATAGTGACAATTTGACCTCTTCTCTTTCAAGTTGCATACACTTCATTCCTCTCTCTTGCCTAATTGCTCTAGCTAGAAATTGGAGTATTATATTGAATAGCCGTGGTGACAGGCATCATCTCTCTCTTGTTCCTGATTTTAGGGAAATGGGCTTATACTTTTCCCCATTCAGTATGATATTAGCTGAGGGTTTTCCATATGTGGCTTAATTATGTTGTGATACTTTTCTTTTATACCTATTTTTCAGTGTTTTGAACATAAATGGATGTTGTATCTCGTAGAATGCTGTTTATGCATCAATTGATGTGATCATATGGTCTTTATCTTTTATTTTGTTTATGCGGTGTATCACATTGATTTATTTTTGTATGTTGAACCATTTTTGTGCTCCTACAATGAATCCCGCTTGATCATGATGTATGATCTTTTTGATGCATTGTTGTATTCTATTTGCTAAAATTTTGTTTGGAATTTTGCATCTGTGTTCATCAGAGATATTGGCCTAAAGTTTCCTTTTTGTGTTGTCTTTACCAGGCTTTGGTATTAGGGTAATATTGGCCTCATAGAATGATGTAGGAAGTATTGCTTCTTCAATTTTTTGTAAGAGTCTGAGCAAGACAGGTGTTAATTTTTTCTTAAATGCTTTGTAAAATTCATTGGTAAAACCATCTGGTCTGGGGATTGTGCCTCTAGGGAGGTTGTGGATAGTTATTTCAATTTCTTTGCTATTGATTGGTCTATTTACATTATCCAGTTCTTGCTTCAATCTAGGTAGGCTATAAGTTTCTAGAAACTTGTCCATTTCTTCTTGGTTGTTAAATTTAGTGGCCGAATCCATAATGTTTTCTTATAATCCTTTGTATTTCTATGGTAGCAGTGATAATTTCTCTTCATTCTTTTCTAATTTTGGATATTTATGTCCTTTCCTTTCAGCCTTCGATTGGTCTAGCCACGGGTTTGTCAATTTTGTTGACTTTCTGAAAGAATCAGCTCTTTTTAGCATTAATTTTTTTCTATTATCTTTCTGTTCTACTTAGTTTAGCTATGCTTTAATTTGTATTATTTATTTGCTTCTGCTGACTTTGGATTATGTCTATTCTTTCTTTTCTAGTTTTTTAAAATGGGATGTTAGAAAGTTTACTAGTGATTTTTCTTGTTTTTTTTTAAGATAGACCTGTAATGATATAAATTTCCCTCTTATTACTGTTTTCGCTGTTTCCCAAAAATTTTGATATGTTGTATTTTCTGTCATTAATTTTTACATATTACTTAATCTCTTCTTTTATTTGTTCTTTGATTCAGTCATTTTTAATAAGATATTGTTTAATCTCCATGTACATGTGATTGTTTTCTGCTTTCTTTTTGCATTTGATCTCCAATTTCAGAGCTTTGTGGTCTGAAAATACACTTGGTATGATTTCAATTTTCCTGAATTTCCTGACGCTACTTTTGTGTCCCAGAATATGGTCTATCCTTGAGAATGTTTCATGTGCACTAGAAAATAAGATATAGTCTCTTTTTGCTGGATGAATTATCCTGTAAATGTCAATTATGTTTAATTGTTATAATGTGTCATTTAGAGTTAATATTTTCTCAAAATATTTTCTGTTTGAATGATCTGTCCATGGCCTTTAAGGAGGTGTTTAGGTCTCCCACAGTAATTGTGTTTTTGTCAGTTTCTCCTTTCAGATCTCTTAGTAGTTGCTTTATATATTTTGGTGCTTTCTGATTGGTAGCATATATATTAATGAGTGTCAAGTTTTCTTCTTGCACTGTGCCTTTTATCACTATGTATTGTCCATCTTTGTCTCTTGTTATCTTTTTTAACCTGAAGTTTATTTCATCAGATATCAGTATGGCAACTCCTGCTCTTCCCTGATTACCTTTTTCATGCAGTATTGTTTTCCATCCTTTTACTTTGAATCTTTGTTTGGCCTTATAGCTGGGGTATCTCTTGGAGATAGCATATGGATGTATTTTATATTTTAATCCAGTCTGCTACTCTGTGTCAATTAATTGGGAGTTCAGTCCATTAACTTTTAAAGTGATGATTGATATATGAGGATTTCCAATGGCCATTACTTCCTCCATTTCTTAGTTTTTGTTTTGTTTTGTTTGTTTCCCCAAATATATTTCATTTATTCTGATGTTTTCTTTCAGGTTGAAGAGCTTCTCTCAGTATTTCTTGAAGTGTCAGCCTTGTGCTGGAGAATTTCCTTAGCTTCTGTGTGTTCAAAAATGTCTTTATTCCTCCTTCATATCTGAAGAATAATATTGCTGGATAATTTAGTCTTAACTGGAAGTTTCTCTCATTTAAAGTTTTGAATATTTGATTCCATTCCCTCCTGGCTTGTAGAGTTTCTGCTGACAAGTCTGATGGCAGCCGGATGGGTTATCCTCTAAAGTTTATAGTTTATTTTTTCCCCTCTGACTGCCTTGAGAATTTTATCTTTGTCTTTAGTTCTTAACATCATTAGTACAATGTATCCTGGAGAAGATCTGCTAGAGTACAGGTATCTAAGAGACGTATTTTCTTCTTGAATTTGGGGTTCTAGATCCTTCCATACTTTTGGAAATTTCTCATCTACTATTTGATTATGGTCTCTGTAGAGTGCTCTGCTCCTTCTTCTAATCCTATTACCCTGATATTGTTCTTTCTAATGAAGTCAGATAGTTCTGGCAGAGTTCTTTCAATCCTTTTGGTTCTGTGTTCCATATCTTCTTATTTCTTAGATGTTTCCTCGTTCCAATCTTTAATTTCACTAATTCTTTCCTCCATCTTGTTGGTCTTCTTTTCCATGGCAGTTATTTCACTTATCACTATTTTTATTGTATTCTTTATCTCTTGAATTTCCATCTCATTCTTCCTTATAGTTTGAATTATTTTTAAGTTGTTTGTTTTGTTCATGGATTTCCTTTCTGACCTCATTTACCTCAGCTATGGTGTTCTTCCAGTAAGTTTTCATTTCTCTAAAAACCTTTGGGATGGCTACTTTATATTCTCTGTCGCTTAGTTCATAAATTTCTAGGTCTATAAGATCCTTTTCTGGTGATTTTCCAGGTTCATTCTGAGCATCTTTAAATCCTAAGGCACTCATATTGTCTGTTGTGTTCTTTGACATGAGAACTTTATTTTCAACAGAGCCCAGGAGCTCTCTTTCTTTCTCTGATTAGTACTTTTCTGGTGTCTTGCTATAGAGTAGACACTAGACTGCACTGGAGGGGGCAAGTTTTGGGAGGGAGGAGAGTTGTTTAAGCCATGTCTCTGGCCTCCAGCAGCCTTTGGAGATGGGGCGTGTTTGTCTGCCACCTCTCTGCTTTCTGCAGTTTGTTGGTGAGGTTGTGGGAGAGTGGAGAGGCCAACAAAATGCATGGAGGGACCCCTCCATCTCCTGCACTTTGCTGGGGAAGCTAGGAATGCTGGGGAGCCAGGGGAGGATGATAGAATGCAGGCTGAGACTGCCCATGCTGGTTAGGACAAACTCTGTCAAGTCCACCTCTCTCTCCTTTCCAGTGCTCCAACCTGGGCCATTTTCCAGTGATTCACCTCCAGAGCAGCTGCCCAGGGCCGAGTGTGCAAGTGTGAGCCTTGTGACAACACCACGTGCACTGTTGTCCGGGGAGCCGGGAGCCCTGAGCCAGGTGAATGTAAACATGCACATTGTGGACCAGCAGCTGTGCGAGGGCACTGGATATATGTGCGGCCTGGACTGGGAACTGTGGGCTGCATGAGAGCATGGGCAAGAGTGCAGGACACATGCACACTGCAGGCCTGAATCCATGGGCCTGAAGCTGTGGCCTGTGTGAGGGTGCAAGCACATCATGGGCTGGGAGCTGCTAACCATGCAAGGGTTCCAGGCATGTGTGCTGTGGTCCAGGAGCTGTACAACGTGTGAAGGTGCCAGAAGCTGGGGTGCTGTATCTGGGGCCTTATTTCTGCCTAGGGCTGTTTATAATTCTTGTTCAACATTTTTCCTGCTCATGGTTTCAGAGCTGGGTTCCCAGGCTTTGTCTCTAACATGATTCTTTTAGGTTCAGCTCCCTAATGGTCTCCCAGCTTTCTACCACTCTGGTTTCCACTGTTGTCACCACTTGGCCTCCTCCCTTTCCTATATCATGCTCTTCCCTGATTTCTTTCTAGTTTCTTTAGTTAGCAGCAGTGTGGTTGGGTTGCAATCTGTCTCTGCTCCCTCCCTTCTCTCCCACTCACCCCCCTCTCTCTAACCTTCAGTTATTTTCTTGTGATGTGTGGATTTCTCAGTTGTCACTTTGCCACTCAGGGTTTCCTTTGTTGGCTCCTGGTCAGCTGTTTAATTCTGGGAGAGGTTTTAAGAATCTTCTCTCTGGTCACCATCTTGCTGAACTCTTTCACCATCTCTTAAGAACAAGTAACAAGAGGGGAATGAAAACAAATTTTAATGTGTGTGAACAACAATTAGGTAGAATTCTAAATTGTTTCCTAAAACTTTATTAAGTGTTCACATTTTATTTTAATTTTTTCTTACTTCAAATAATATTTCATAAATATTAAGTAATTGGGAAAATTTTTACTATACTAACATGATTATTCCAGTGAAAAAATAGCACATTAAGGGACCTACAAGCCCATAATAAAATGTTTATTATAACAATCTTCTCACCATAAAATTGGGTTACTTCAAGTCAGTTTCCTTTCAGGGAAAATTACCACATGTAATTAGCTTGCACAAAGACTTGCTCTAGCCAAATTAGGCTGTAATTTAATATACCAAGTATATTCTAGTGTGAAGGGTAACAGAACTTCATAAATATTACCGTTAGAAATTTTCTCTTGCTAACACACTTGCTTTGAATATGGCTGATTTTTAATTTTAACTAAGCTCTAGCAAACCCAAAAGAAAATGGATGGTTGAGAAATGAGGTGGGTAGAATTGAGTACCTGTCAGAAACAAACTACCTTTGACTTTTTTCCTGTAAATTATTTTATTCACAATGAATTGTTAGAGATTTTTCCTTTTTTCTTTATGTCATAAATAATTGACAAAATCAACTACCAATGGCTACAAATAGTTTACAGTAGTTTAATACAAGCTTTCCTAAATTCCTAACCTGGACAAGAAGTTTATAGGAATAAGTGACAAAACAATGAGTATTTTGTGAAAAAAAAAAAAGTCAATATAAAGTATTACAAAAAGCAGTGAAAACAATTGGAGGATAAATCTGTAAATAAAAATAGTATTTATAAAGCAAATCATAACTAACTGGGATGTGTAAGAATAAAATAAAAAGCATATCAAGGCTATGAAACTTATACTTATCCAGTAAATAAAAGTTAGTCCTCCTGAATGTTCTTTTTCTTTTTCTTCTCTTTTTTTTTTTTTTGAGACCTGAAATACTTTCTAAAAAGAATATGTATTTAAAACAAAGTGGGAAGCAACAGAGGTGACCTACATAGTTTAAATGGGAACAAATATACAAATATGAGCATGGCAGGATCCAATGGAAACATCATTTAATAGAAATAAGAAATGTCCAAAATAATAAGATATTTACTAGGGGAAATATCTTGGTAGCAAATGAATACAAATGATAGTTTATCACAATTTATCTCTGCTAGGTTTACTCATGCTGCCAAACTTAAGTCATATGCTCAAGTTCATCATGTCCTTGCTTGTTGAAAGAGCCACAGAAGCAACCTCATATTTTTACTTCTGTATTCTATGTATTATTCAGGCACATCTGCTTGGAAGAATTTAGTCATATGACCACACTCTGGAAAAAACAAATACTGAAATTTATTAAAAATTCTACATGTGAAAGGCAACATTAGGAAACTACTAAAATGAAAAACAATTTTTGCAAAAGATTAAGCAGCCACAAATTGTAAAAGCAACAAAAGAAAGACAACTAGTAACTGATAGGGAAGCTTCCATAATATTGTTAGCTGATTTTTTAATAAAAATTTGCATGTCAGAAGAGATTAACAAAAAATATCCAATATAATGAAAAGCAGCAACCTACAACCAAGGGTACTCTGAGCAGCAAAGCTATTATTTCAAATTAAAGGAAAGATAAAGTACTTCCCAGGCAAGAAAAAGCTAAAAGATTTCATCACCACCAAACCAGTATTTCAAGAGATGTTAGAGGAACTTCTTTAAGATGAAAAAAAGATTAAAATTGTGAATAATAAAATAAATATAGTTACATATCTATCAAAAATTACTTTTAACATAAATGGATTAAATGTTTCAATCAAAAAACATAAAAGGGGTGAATGGATATAAAAACATAACCTTTACATATGCTGTGTAAACGATAATCGCTTCTAATAGAAAGACACATAGAGACTAAAGGTAAAGTGATGGAAAAAGTTATTTCATAAAAATGGCAATGACAATAAAAAAAGCTATGGTAGCAATACTTATCTCAGAGAAAATAAGCTTTTAAACAGAAGATATAACAAGAGACCAAAAAAAAAAAAAAAAACCCAAAGACCCAGTGATTTCACTTTTGGATATTTATCCAAAGAAACCCAAAATGCTACTTTGATGGAACATATGCATCAGTATGATTATTGCGGCATTGTTTACAATGGCCAAAGTGTAGAGGAAGCTTGTGTGTCCATCAATGATAAAATAAACAAAGAAGAGGTGGTACATATATACAATGAAATATTGCTCAGCAATGGAAAATAAATGGGTTTTTGCCGTCTGTGGCAGCATGGATAGACATGGAGGATATTGTGCTGAGTAAAGTGTTCAAAAGAGAAAGGAAGATGCAATACTTTCTGCTTATATGTGGAATCTATATAACAAAATAAAAGAAAAACAGTCAGAGATACATAATACATTTTGTTGGTGGTCACACAGGAAGTGTTTGAGGTTGTGGGTAAAAAAAAGAAATTAAAAAGTACAAACTGATAGTTGCAAAGCAGTTATGGGGGTGTAGATTATTGCATAAGAAATATAGTCAATAACATTGTCGTAACTAGGTATGGTATCGGACAGGTACTAGATTTGTTGAGGTAATAAGTGGGGTGGGGGGTTGAAGGCAGGGTGAAAAAGATAAAGGGATTAAGCAGTACAAGTTGAGAACCTAAGATGGCAGTGTGAGAGGAGATCTTTGGAACCTCTTCCTGAAAAATACAGTCTAACAACAAGGATCCAATGGGGGAAGCCGTGAGAGGAATGGGCTCAGCTGAGAGATTGACACATCGCAAGAAAACACCTGAAGGTCAGAGAAAGAAGGGTAAATGGGAGAGGAGGGAAGGGAGTGAAGTAAAGACAGAGCTACAGAATGCAACCTGAGGCTGGTAGAAGAAGAAGCAAGACAAAAGCCTGGAGACTCAGGTCAAAGAGCAGCACAATCCAAGGTAGGCCCGAGGTTAAGAGTCAATAAGAGTAAAGGGATGGCAGCTGAAATTGTGTGAGACTGTGAGCAAGTAAAAACCTTAACAAGTGTTAGCTGCAATGAAAGTGCCATATCCTGGTCAGGTTAGAGGCTGAACAAACACTACTAAATTGCCCTAGAGGAGAATAGGGCTCCAGTTATATCACAGCATTATTGGAGCTAGGAGCTGACAGGTGCAGCAGCACTGGATCAACCACAAATTGGCTCTAGGTGAATTTATAAGTAAGAGCTGGCTGCTGTGGGAAAACTAATCAGAATAACACACGGTCCTGTGTAAAATAAGGGTTCAGGGGAAAAAGAAAGTCTGAGCCAGTGGTGTGCACCCTGTTGGGCACTTCTGGTCCTCTACCAACTAAGGAACAGGCTTTTGTTTTTTGTGCACCAGCCTGATCTGTCCTGTATTCTTACTGCCAAATAACGAGCTTTTATTTTTCAGTGCACACCCAACAGGGTTTGCCAGGGGCTCTACTGGTGGAGAAAGAGGCTGTTGTTTCTCACTGTGTGTTTGTCCAGCCCCATCTGGTGCTCTACTAACAAGGAACAGGCTGGTGTTACTGCTAAGCCAGCACTGAGGGGAGTGATCTTGAGACACAAAGCAACTGTAACATACACTACCCCCACCCCCAGGCAGAAATTACAAACACAGAACCTGACTGCTTTTTCTAACTCTCTCCCAAAGCTCATCCCCCCAAGTCCACCTAGTGTTTACTTTACAGTGAGCTCAAAATGGGAAAATGCCATTAACCTGTTATACAAACAAACCTGCACCCTCCCCAATGAACCCTGCACCCTCACAGACCAACAGGGGGGTTCAGGAAAACTGCTAAACACAGAAGCAGCAACTTTTCCCTACACTGATTTCACAATTATAACATAGCATTGCCCACCACATTTTCACAAAGAGGAAGGCTCGTCGAGACCAAGGCAACTGGGTCAAAGAAGTGAAGCCCACCTTCCAAGAAAGCTCCCTGAATGAGAAAACCAAATAATCCCCCAAAATCTCTCTCTCTCTCATATATATATATATATATATATATATATATATATATATATATATATATATATATGTGTGTGTGTGTGTGTGTGTGTGTGTGTGTGTGTGTGTGTGTATTAAGATGCTGCAGGGACACCAAGTGGGAAGTGAAATAAAGACCTCTTCATTTCTGCCAGAGAAAAAAAGTCCTCATACCCAGGAAAAAAAGCATGTCAAATACATTGAAAACCTTAGAGTTCTAAGCCATTCAGAAAAAAAATAGTCTTCTGAAAAAGAACTTATACATTTGGAAATATAGGATCTAAATGACATAGATTTCAACACTGCAGTTCTTAAGTCCTGCAGAGAGTTCAAAGTATGCCAGCAAAATACTCAGATGCAGCCAAATGATTTCAGAAAGGAAATCTGTGAGCAAAAAATAAGTACATTTACAAAGAAATTGAAACTATAAATAAGAATCAAATAAAAATTCTGGAAATAAAAAGAAAAATAAAATCAACAAGAAATGAACTAACTAAAAGAGGAAACAGGGCTGACCAGATAGAGAAAAGAATTAGTGTTATCTAAGACAGAAACATTGGAAGGTAACAGTGTGAAGAAGAGAAACATTCAAGAGTCAAAAGAAATTAAAGAGCCATACAAGAAATTTCTGATACTGAAAGAACAACATTAAAATAATGAGAGTGCCAAAAAGAGCAGAGTAAAACTCCACACAGAGCTTATGAAAATAAATAGTAGGTGAGAATTTTCCAAACCTATGGAAAAATGTAAAACCCCAAATTCAAGAAGAATAAAGGACCTCTAGCTACATAGACTTTAGCAGATCTTTTGCAAGGCACATTATACTGAAGATGTAAAAAAATCAAAGACCATGAAAGAAATCTCAAGGCCGTCAGGAAAAAAGGAATTATAAATTTAAAACAAAAGTGCATCAGACTATCATCAGATTTCTCAGCAGAAACTCTACAAGCCAGGAGGGAGTAAAATCAATTATTCAAAATATTAAAAAGAAGTAACTACTAGCCAAGAAAAATCAATCCAGCAAAATTATCCTTTAGATGTAAAAAAGGAAAAAAGACCTTTTTATTTTTTATTTTTTTAATATATTTTTATTGTTAGACTTATTGGGGTGACATCTGTTAGCAAGGATTACAGAGGTTTCAGGCATACAATTCTACAGTGCATTGTTAACTTGATGTATAATAAGTTCACGACCTAATGTGACTTCTCTTTCCATCACCTTATATTTAGCTTCCCCCCTCCTCTCCCACCCCCTCCCCTTTCTCCCCTCCCTAACCCACTCGTCCCCAAATAAACATTAAACTATTGATTGTGTCCATGGGTTATTTGTTTGTTCATTTCTTTTTTTCTTTGCTTTCAGTTTTATATTCCGCATATGAGTGAAATCATAGACATACAAACCTGAGAGAATTGTCTTGCACAAGGCCACCATTTCAAAAAATAATGAGGGTGGCTATTGTATTGGAAATATGAATTCAAAATAAATGGAGAAGAGTTGGAAAAAAAAAGAAAGAAGAAAAATAATGGCCATAGAAAATCTTCATATGTAAATCATCACCCTAAATGTAAATTGATTGAACCCATGAATAAAAAGACACAGAGTAGCAGGCTAGATTAAACAACAAAACTCAACTCTATGTTATCTCCAAGAGACACACCTTAGGCACAAGAACAAACACAGACTCAAAGTAAAAGGGTGAAAAACAATACTCCATACAAATGACATCCAGAGAAAAGCAGGAATTGGCATACTAACATTTGATAAAACAGGCTTTATGATAAAAAAAATTAAAAAAACAAAGATGGGCATTTTATAATGATAAAAGAGACAATAAAATAACAAGAAGGCATGACACCCAATATATATGCCTCTAATCAGAAAGCACCAAAATTTACAATGCAGCTACTAACAAATCTAAAAGAATAAACTGAGAAAAATAGAATTATAGTAGGGGACATAAACACCCCCTTGACAGCCATGGACAGATTATCCAAACAGGAAATATTAATAAATGAGAAAATATCAATGATAAATTATACATTACAGCAGTTGGACATAATCAACATATATAGGATACTCCATTACACAACATAAGACTATTCATTTTTTTTTCTACTGTAAATGGCACATTCTCAAGGATAGATCATATGCTGGGACACAAAACTAGCTTGAGCATATTCAAGATGACTGAAATCATATCAAGTGTATTCTCAGAACACAAAGCTTTGAAATTGGAGATCAACTGGAAGAAGACAGCAGAAAACAATCGCATACATGTGGAGATTAAACAACATGTTATTAAAAATTACTGGATCAAAGAAAAATAAAAAATATATAAAAATACAAAGAAACTGATGCCAATAAAAATGCAATGTATCAAAATTATTGGGACACAGAGAGAGAAGTAATAATAAAGTAATTTATAATATTACAGGTCAATCTCAAGAAACAAGAAAAATCACAAGTAAACATCCAAATATTTCATTCAAAAGAACTAGAAAAATAACAACAAAAATAACACCACAAAGAAAAAAATATTAGAGCAGAACTAAATGAAATAGAGAACAGAAAAACAATAGAAAAAAATTAATGAAGCAAAGAGCTTGTTCTTTGAAAAAGTCAATAAAATTAACAAAAGCCTGGTTGGACTAGCCAAAGGTCAAAAAGAAAAGACAATAAACAAAAATTAGAAATGAAAGGGAAGAAATTATAACCGATACAACAGAAATACAAACAATCATTACAAAATATTATGAAGGATGATATACCACCAAATTAAAGAACCTAAAAGAAATGAACAAATTTCTATAAACATATGACCTACCTAGACAAAACCAAGAACTGGACAATATAAATAGGCCAATCAACAATAAAGATATTAAAACAGTAATCCAAAACCTCCCAAAAGTCCTAGGAACAAATGGTCTCACTAATGACTTTCATCAAGCATTCAAGGAATAATTAATGCATATCCTCCTCAGATTCTTTCAAAAGATGGAAGAAGTAGCAATATTTCCCAACTCATTCTATGAAGCTAATATTACACTTATACCAAAGGATAACACAAAGAAAACTATAGACCAAAATCTCTGATGAACACCAATGCAAAAATTCTAATCAAAATACTAGTAAATAAAGTATAAATACAATAATGCATAAAATGATCAAGTGGGATTTATTCCAGGGCATAAGAATGGTTCAAATTTTGAAAAGCAACCAATGTGATATAACATACTCAAATCCCCCCATATAATTATATCAATTTATGCAGAAAAAGCTTTTGACAAGACTCAACATTCATTCATGATCAAAACACTTAATGAAAAGGGTATAGAAGGAAAGTATCTCAAAATAATAAAAACCACATATGACAAGTCCTCAATTAATATCATACTGAATGGGAAAAAGATGATGCCTGTTCTCATAAAATAATAAAAGAGGGATGACTCCTATCATCACTGCTACTCAAATTGTCATACTACTGGAAGTTTTAGCCAGTGCAATCAGGCAAAAGAAATAAATAAAAGATATTCAAATTGAGAGAGAAGTTAAACTGTCATTTTTTGAAGATGACATGATCTTTTATATAGAAAATTCTAGAAACTCCATTTAAAAACCTATTAGAAACAAAAACAATAAATACAGTAAAGTGGCAGGATACAAAATAAATATTTAAAAATTAATTGAATTTTTAATACAAACAATGAAATCTCATAAAAAGAAAGATGATAAACAATATCTTATGCAATCATAATGAAAAGAATAAAATACCTAGGGATAAAATTAACAAAAAATGTAAAGAACTTATACAATGAAAATGGTAAGACACTATTAAAAAATTTGAAAAGGACACAAAGAATTGGAAAGATCCCAAGTTCATGGATTGGAAGGCTCATCATAGTTACACTGGCCATATAATCAAAAGTAATATACAAACTTAATTTAATTCCCACCAAAATCTCACAGACATTTTTCCAAGAAAAAGATAAAAAAAAAATAATCAGATTCCTATGGAACTACAAAGAAAACCCAAATCACCGAAGGAAACCTGCATAAAAGGGAATAAGGCTGGATGCATCATGCTTGCCAATTTCAATCTGTACTAAAAAGCATTAAGAATCAAAACAGCTTGGTATTGGCAGAAAAACAAACAAAATGACCAGTGGAAAAGAATAAAAAACCCAGAAATAAACTCACAAATATATGGACAAATAATTTTTTTTTTTTGCTTTTTGGTACGTGGGTAGCTCCCAGACTGGGAATTGAACCCAGGCCGCAGCACTGACAGTGCCAGCGCCAAAGCCTTAAGCCACTACATCATCAGGGAACTCCCCTGGACAAATACGTGACAAAGACGTGAAATATTTGACAAAGACGTGAAAAATATATAATGGGGTAAAGAAAGCCTCTTCAGTAAATGGTGCTGGGAAAATGCGAAAACCACATGCAAAATAATGAATCTAAACTGTGAACTGTCACCATATACCAAAATTTACTGAAAATGGATTAAAGACTTCCACATAAGAAACAAAACAATAAACTATATAGAAGTAAACATTGGTACTAAATTTTTAGCCCTTGGGTTCAGGGAGGATTTTATGAATCTGATTTCAAAGGCAAGACAAGCAAAAGCAAATATAAATAAATGGGACAATGACTCTGGGTTGTAAACATATAATCCAACATATAGACTATGTACTGTAGAATTGTACATCTGGAACGTATGTAATTTGTACTAACCAATGTCTTCCAAATAAATTTAACAAAAAGAACAACAACAACAACAAAAAGAAGTACAAGTTTATAGTTACAAAATAGTCATATGAATGTAAAGTAAAGCATAAGTAATATGGTCAATCATATTGTAATAACTATGTATAGTTCCAGGTGGGTACTAGACTAGTAAGGAGAATCACTTGTTAAATTACATAAATGTCTAACAACTATGCCGTAGACCTGAAATAAATATAAAATAATATGGAATGTCAATTGTAATTGAAAAGCTCTTAAAAGGCAGAAAAGTTGAAGGGAAATAAAAGATCCAAATTTCCATGTAAAATGAATAAGTTGTGGCAATGTAATATACAGCATAGAAAATATAGTCAATAATATTGTTATAGCATAGTATGATATTAGGTGGTTGCTAGACTTATCTTAGTGATCACTTCTTTTGGTACATAAGTGTTCCATAACTATGGAGTACTCTTGAAACTAATACAATATTATATGTTAGCACTATTTTTAATAATTTTAAGAAAATAGTATAATAATATAAAAATATATGATATACTATTAAATACTATGAAAAGCTAAAGCTTTTTAATGTTATATAAAATAAATGGGTGGAGATACATGAAACTATTTTAAATAATGTTATCAGGAGATATCACTTTGAAGAACTAACATTTGGGCAGAAATCTAAGTGAACAACCTTTATGGTCAGAGACAGCATGTTCTAAGCATTAGGACCTGTAAGTGTAAATGTACTAAAGTACAAGAGATTGCTGTTTAGGTACAATCAGGCCAGTGTGGTTGGGATTTGTTAAGATATGGAAGAATGCTATAAAATTAATTTGGAAAGTAGATAAGCTTTATAGAGCAGAGAAAGAAGTTTTGATCTTATTCCAAATGTATAATAAAATTGCTACATGATTTTAAGCAAAGAAGTACTGTGAAAATTTGCATTTTCAAAAGATCATTCTGGCTACTCTGGAGAATTGAGTAGAGATGAAAGATGATTACCACTTATATTAGCATGGTAGAGTAGAAATAGACATTGTCAATTAATAAATATTTTGAAGACAAACCTTGTAGAACTTCATGGTGTATAAAATGAGGTTATGAGAAAAAATGAGAAGTCAATGGCTTTATGACATGCACAAGTGATGACTAATGGTGCCATTTAATGAAATTGTAGTCTCAGGTTTTGAGGCCTAAAAAATCAAATGATTAGTTTTAAATATGTTGTTTAATATTCTTTTTAGACATTCAAGTGGATATGTAAAGAAGAAATAAGTTGCATCATTCATTTATTCAATTATTAGTAATGTTGACTTTTTTCATATGGCTTTTTGTGATCATATTTTACTTTGTAATTTATTTTGTTTCGTGTCATTTTTATATTGCACCTTTCTTCATATATCAATTATATTAAGTGATTATGAGGTCTGACAATTAAGTTTGTGAACTTGACACCACGTGCTTATGCTGGCAGCATTGTACAAACAACTCTGTAAGATTTCATAACTTAGGTATATCTGTGTCTCACAGCTGTGTTTGTGTCAACAAGTGGCAGTGTCTTGCTGAGTGGCAATCATTATTGGTGTTGTCTGTTTTTGGGTGCCATCATAAGAATGTCAGAGTTTGAACTAGAGCAATGAACAAACATTAATTATTCTGTTAAACTTAGTAAGAGTGGAAGTGAAATCAGGGACAAGTTAATCCAAGTTAATGGGGATAAGGCCATGAAAAAAGTAGCAGTGTACAAATGGATTAAAAGTTTTTCTGAGGGGAGAGAAAGCATCACTAATAAAGAAAGGTAAGAGTAGCCAATAACAAGCAGAACTGACAAAAACATTGCAAATATTTGCTGAATTGTGCATCAAAATTATCAGATGACAGTAAGAAGTATAGCAGACCAAGTACTTTGACATTGATAGAGATACATTTAGGAAAATCTTAAATAAAAAACTTGCCATGAGAAAGGTGTGTGCAAAAATTGGTTCCAAAAGGAGGCCACTGGCGAACAAAAGTGAAGGAGAGTCAAAATTTGCTAATACCTTTTGATGAGAAAAGATTATGTGTTGTGTGATGTTATCACTGGTGAAGAAACATGGGTGCACCAATAATACCCCCAAACAAAGCATCAAAGTGCATAATAAAAGCCAACATATTCTTCACAACCAAAAAATTTCTGTCAGTCCAAATCAAGAGTAACAACAATGTTCTTAAGCTTTTTTGATATCACAATGAATGTTCATTATGAATTAATACCAATTAAACAAACAGTCAAGCAAATGTACTATTGAGAAGTGCTGAAAGGGCTGTGTGGAAAAGTTAGGTAAAATGCCTGAACTTTACAACTCATGGATGTGGCATCACAACAATGAACCAGCTAATACGTCACTCTCTTTGAGGGACTTTTTAGGCAGTATACAAATATCTGTATTGGAAAACCCTGCCTACAAATCTTATCTGACCTGCAATGACTATCTTATTTACCTGAAGATTAAGGAAATATTGAAGGGAAGGTGTTTTGATGGCATTTGGGACATCAAGTAATATAACTCTGATGGCCATTCCAGAAAAAGAGTTCCAAAATTACATTGAAGGGTCAACTACTCAGTGCCATGTGTGCATAGCTTCCAAAAATAGTATTTTGAAGGTAACTAGTGATATTCAGCTATGAGATATGTAATATTTTTTTCATTTTTCTTATATTTGGTTTGGGCATATTTATTTCATGACCTTTTAACTTAATACAGACATTCTCTTTTTTCATTATTTTTCAATTGATTCCTCTTACCTACTAATAAAAAGTATAATAGCTATAAGGCAAAGGGGATTTCACTTTTTTTTTTAATTGGGATACATTAGTTAAAATTCTACAGTGCATTATTGTATGTTGCATTATATGTTCACTACCCAGTGTAAGTTTTCTTTCCATCACCATATATTTGGCTCCCTCTCTCTCCTCCCCCATATTCTCCCTCTTACCTCACCCCCTCCCCATTTGTCCCAGGTAACCATTAAACTGTTGACTGTGTTTATGAGTTTTTTGTCTTTTGTTTTTTTTCCTCTGTTGCTTTCTGTTTTACATTCCACATATGAGTGAGGTCATATTGTTTTTGTTCTTTTTTTTTTCTGTCTGGCTTATTTCACTCAGCACTATGTTCTCAAGGTACATCAATTTTGTTGTAAATGGCACTATTTCAACTTTTCTTATAGCTGAGTAATATTCCATTGTGTATATGTACCACAGCTTCTTTATCCAGTCATCTATTAAAGGGCACTTTAGGTGCTTCCATGTCTTGGCCACCATGAACACTGCTGAACACTGAGGTGCCATGACTTGTGTGCAGAGAACAGAACCTGAGGGGAGGTGATGGGGAATTAAGAAGCACACACAGACACAGACATAATAGAAAGCAAATCTGGGACTAGGTGATCCTCTGTGCTCTGATGGAGACACAGAGGCCTAGCCTAACAGCTGCATGTTTATTTTACAGAATAAGCAAAAGGGAAGGTCAAAAGTGCAGAAACAGAGAAATATGCACCATATCCCCCACCCTGGCCTTTACAGTGCCAGAAGACAAAAGTATTCAGTCTGTCTGTGTCCTTGTAGTTAATCATGATGTACCAAATGTCCTTTTGCCTTCCTTGAGAGAGTGAGTCAAGAGTCATGTCCTTGGTTGCTTCCAGAGGCCAAGCAGCCTTGCAACACTTGTGCCTGCCAGAATCTTAAACACACAGGCTGCCTTGCTAAAGCCTGCTTTTTCACCTTGCCATGGCCTTCATTTGCTACCTACATTGAGGTACATAATTCTTCACCATGCATTTTTAATTTGGGGGGTAGATATCCAAAAGGGGAATTGCTGGGTCATATGGTAACTCCATTCCCAGTTCTCTGAGGAACCTCCACACTGTCCTCCATAGCAGTTGTCCCAATTTACATCCCCACCAGCAGTGTGCAAGAGTTACTTACTTATTCTCCACAGGCTCTTCAGCACTAGTTATTACTTGTCTCTTTGATAATAGCTATTCTAACAGGGGTGAGGTGGTATCTCATTTTGGTTTTTATTTGCATTTCCCTAATACCTAATGAGGTTTAGCATTTTTTCATATGTTTGCTGGCCATTTGTATTTCTTAGTGTGAGAAGTGTCTGTTCAGGTACTCTGCCCACTTTTTAATTGGGTTGTTTTTTGTTGTTGAGCCATACTAGTTTTTATATATTTTAGATATTAGACCCTTATCTGATGCATTGTTTGCAAATATTTTCTCCCATTCAGTTGGCTGTCTCTTTGCTTTGTTGATGGTTTCTTTTGCTGTGCAGAAGCTTTTTAGTTTGATATAGTCCCATTCATTTATTTTTCATTTTATTTCTCTTGCCTTTGAGGTCACATTCATGAAGTCCTCCTTGAGCCCAAGGTCTATAAGTTTAGTACCAATGGTTTGTTCTATACACTTTATTGTTTGGGGTCTTTTGTGAAGGTCTTTAATCCATTTTGAATTAATTTTGGCATATGGTGACAGATCATAGCTCAGATTCATTCTCTTGCATATGGTTTTCCAGTTTTCTCAGCACCATCTACTGAAGAGGCTGTCTTTCCCAGTTACATATTTTTCACTCTTTAATCAAAAATAATCTGTCCATACATTTGTGGATTTATTTCTGGGTATTTGATTCTGTTTCATTGGTCTGTGTGTCTGTTATTCTGCCAATACCAAGCTGTTTTAATTATTGAGGCTTTGTAGTAGAAATTGAAATTGAGGAGTGTGATACCACCAGCCACGTTCTTTTTATGTAGTATTGCTTTGGAGAATCAAGGTCTTTTGTGGTTACATAAAAATGTAATAATGTTTTCATCTATTTTGTGTAAGTATTTTTGTTAGATTTTGATGGGAATTGCATTCAATCTGTATATTGCTTTGGGTCATATGGCCACTTTAACAATGTTAAGTCTTCCTATTCATGAACATGAAATACCTTTTCATTTGTTTGTGTCCCTTTCAATTTCTTTCAAAAGTGTCTTATAGATTTTTCTCTATGTCCATCACATTCTTTGTTAAATTAATTCCCAGGGATTTCATTTTTTGTTGCAATCACAAAAGATATTGATTCTCTCATTTTTTTCTGGAGATTCTTTGTTTATATGTAGAAGTGAAGTTGATTGACATGCAGTTATTTTTAAATTTGGAATTCCTAAAGAGTCTATCAGCATTTAATTATAAAATAGGTATCCCTAATACATGACACTTTACTATTCTGCTAGAACGTCTAGCTTGGTTTTCTTACTAAACTTTAAAAAATGCAAACATTTAGGAAAATAAATATCCTGTTTTTCTGAAATCATTTTCATTTCATTTATTTAATAAACATTTGTAAAATATTTATTGTGTGCCTGCTGATATCTAATCTAATATATAAGATCATACAATTAACTTCATGAACTTATTTTAGAAAATGTCTAATATACCTCATTTATGAATATCACTATGGTAACCTTCAAAGTACTTCTCTTGAGAAGCTATGCACTGATGCCAGAGCTTAGTCCACTACTCAAACTAATTTTGAAACTCTTTTCCTGGAATGGCCATCAGAACTATTGTTATACCCAAAATCTGACATTTAAATTTGTGAACTTGTCATGTGCTTAAGTTGACCACAATGTACGAACAACTCAGTAAAGTGTCACAAATTTGCCATGGTTATGACACCTTACCAAATTTTTTGTACAGAGCTGCCAATGTAAACACACAGTGGCAAGTTCACAAATTTAATTGTCATATTTTGAGTATGACAACAGCTCTAATGGCCATTTCAGAAAAAAGAGTTCCAAAATTGTTTTGAAGTGTATACTACACACTGGCATTGGTGCATAGTTTCCCAAAAGGAGTACTTCAAAGGTGACCTTAATGAGGCATGTAGCAATTTTTCTTGGCTGAGTGCGTAAAATTAATTTGCCCACCCTAATAAATGTGTCTCTTTACTTCATCTCTGTCTAATAATATTCAAATAGAAAAATTATGTTTCCTGGAACTAGTAACATTGGTCATAAGATACTTATCTTTTCTATGTTATTGAAGAGTGGAACAACTGCCTCAGGAAGCACATTGCAGCAGAAGCAAAGAAACCACCTGAAAACCAAATATGTCTTTGCATACTTGACTACAACTTCCTTAGAAATAAATGTTAAAAGAGCACAATGTTTGCTATATTTTGCATATAGGGATGCAAAGTAAGATGAATAATAAAATTAAAGAATTAATATAATTTTCTATTACTGAAATTTTAAAAGTAATTTATACATTTGTATAAATTAGAAAGAAACACATTATAGAGATTCTCCTCAGTCTATTTGAATTTGACCCCTTGTTAATCATGAACTTAGTACAAAGCTAAGAATAAAATACAATAACCATTCTTCATCAAAATTGCAACATCTTGTAAAAATTTTATGAAGAAAGTTAGTATGTAGTTTTATCCTGAAGAAAAAATGTCAGAATGACTCTGAAAAATGTCTTCAAGGTAAATGATTGCCTTGTTTTATTTTTTGTTCTCTCTCTCTTTGCTCATCATCATTACTTTTAATAAATTCCCCAGTGAAATATAATGTTTTTATTTTTCTAATGTAAATGAAGCCATATCAAACCATTAAGGGTTTCCTGTCATGACACTTATCTTAAATATATTTTTTCTTCAACTGCGAGATCTTGGAGCTAATTACAAAATATAAGTGCTTGTTAAACCATTCTGGTGAACCTATAATTGATGGATACATGTTCAGATCTTGTCATAAGAACTGCATTTTATAACAGTTCTTCAGCTTTCAACAGAAAATGTTCTTCATTACAAAATTAGTCATTGCAAATCTGTTGTATTTCGAGAAAGTACATTGACCTTTAAAGTTTTACTAAAAACTTGTTTTTGCTCATTTTGTTTTGTGTGATGTATAATACAATTAATATTATGTTAAATGTTTGGCAACCTCTGTTGAGATTCTATTGAACTTCAGCTGTAGATTTACTTTTAGAAGTTTAACATTATTTTTCAAATCCCATAATAATACTTGTCTATGTGGCATTGTTTCTACATAAATACAATCTGTGTAATACATGGAGTTTATGCATAAAATGTTTAATAAAATTCTAAATGCAACTCTTTTCTTATTTCTAGTATGAAAAAAAGATAATTCAAGTCTTTTGGTACACTCATGATTTCCACTGAATATCAAACATGAGATGTTCCCCTCTTCTCTCCAAGTCAAAGCACTTCTTGGATAAATGACTTCTTTTATATTTGATTTACTGTGGGTAAAATGAAACTTTTCTTATCCTTAACATGAATAAACACCCTTTACTTATAATTATAGTAATGATAAAGTTACAATATATTGATAAAAAATTAGGCTATCACTTTACCAATAAATGTATTTCACAGTTTTGAAGGTTCGTGTATACACTGTTCAGATTACTTTAATATGTGTCTCATTGGACCAACTACACTGTCTAAAATTACCTGACACACAGAATAATCTCAATTTATTGTTTGATGAGGTGATGCATAGTATCCAGAAGTTTAGATTTAACTTTGAATTAAAAAATTCAATGTCAGAAACCAGGGAAGAATTCCTATCAAAATTGCCTCTTGAAAGCAATGAAATCAGTAGAGAACAGATTTTATGAGCTGATAGATGAAGTTTTGGGGTCTGATTCTACTACTTAATATCTGTGACTTTAGGCAAGCAAGTCACTTCACTCTTTTTATCCTCACTTTCTTAATGGGTAAAATGATGATATAATAATATTTTCTTCACATAAAATAATATGTGTATTAAATGTACACTATAGTGTCTTGTTTATCATAAATATTTAATCATTTATTATTTTACACATTGGTTGAGCTAATAGTAATTTTTCATGACATATGAACAAGAATTCATTTCAGCACAGTTCACTGAACATTAAGTACATAATGGAGCATCAAGACCTGTGTTTAAAAAAGCAAAGCAAAACAAAACAAAAAATCTATGATAATACAAAGATAAATAAGACATAATTTCCATTTTCAAAGACATCTCTATAGTGATACAGACATATAAAAAGGCAATTCCAATACAAAATAATACATGCAATGGCCGAGATACACTCATTTTATAAAAGTAGAGCAGAAGAAGTGGTTTGAGAGAGGCAAAAAAGACCTATAAGTGGAAAAAAAATACTTAACTGAATTTTAACAATAATATCTAAGCCTTTTAGTGTGATGAGGCTAAACTGGAATTTTAAATTAACTATTCCTGAAGGAATGCAGCTGAATTGATAAGCACACTGTCTCCAAAGCACACTGCCTCGATTCACCTCCAGCATTTACAAGTTGTATGACTCAGTAAAAGTGACTCAACCTCTCTATCCCTTATGTCTTCATCAATAAAATGGAAATAACAATAGTAATGAACTCATAGGGTTGATATTATTACAAATGTTTAGACAACAGTTTGAAAAATAGTAAAAATTTCTATTTAAATACCTTTAAAACAGAAATAACAACAAAAATATGTTCATTCACATTTACATATACCTGAGCTGACAATAATAAAAGTGGTTCTAAAATTACTTACTATAATATATTAGCATGTAATTGTACCTAATTTACTAGTAATAAGTTGATATGATAAGTGACCCTGAAAAAGAAATATTTTATCAATTATTAATTGCATTATTAATTGCAAATGGACACAGTTAATAATTAAGTAATTACCTGAAGGTAAGAGATGATGAGAGTGGGGGAGAAGGGTCAGGAACACAAATATATGGTGATGGAAAGAGAACTAACTCTGGGTGATGAACACATAATACAACACATAGATGATGTGTTGTAGAATTGTACACCTGGAACCTATGTAATTTTTACTAATCAATGCCACCCAAATAACTTTAACAATATAAAAATGTACATAGAAACAAATAAAAATAAAAACATATTATACAAAAATTACTGGGATGCAGTGAAAACAGTATTAAGAGAAAAATTTATGTCATCACAGACCTATCTCAAGAAACTAGAAAAATCCCAAATGAAAAACCAAACATTACATCTTAATGAACTAAAAAACAAAACAAACAATCAAACAGAAAAACAAAGTCAGCAGAAAAGAAGTCATAAAAATTAGAGAAACACTAAGAGAAATAGAGAACAAAAACAAAGAAAAAAGAAGTGCAACAAAGCTAGTTTTTAGAAAAAATTAATAAAATTGACAAACCCCTGGCTAGGCTCATTAAGATAACAAAACAAAACAAACACAAAAACGGAAATAAAAATGAAAAAGGAGAAATTATAAGTGATATAACAGAAATACAAGATCGTATGAGAACATTATGAAGGAATATATGCCATAAAATTGAATGACCTAGAAGAAATGGATATGTTTCTAAAAGCATAGCCCACATAGAATGAATCAAGAAGAACTGGTTAATCAAAATAGATCAATCAATAGAAAAGAAATTGAAATAATAATCCAAATCCTCTAGAATAGCAAAAGTTCCAGACCAGACTATTTCACTAGAAAGTTTTACAAAATTTTGAAAGAGAATATAATACCTGTTCCCCTCAAATTCTTCCAAAAAAACTGAAGAAAAGGCAATACTTCCTAAATTATTTAACAAGCTAACATTACCCTGATACCAAAGTTTGGTAAGGATAACACATTAAAAAAAAAGAAAGCACACAGCAATATTTCTGATAAACACAGATGCAAATTTTCTAAACAAAATACTATCAAATAGAATACAACAATGCATTACAAACATTTCAAATTACAATCAAGTTAGATTCATTCCAGGAAAACAAGTATGGGTCAACATATACAAATCAATCATGAAAGTATGATTGTGGGATTTTGATGGGTATTGCATTAAATCTGTAGATTGCTTTGGGCAGAATGGCCATTTTAACAATGTTAAGTCTTCCTATCCATGAACAGGGGATATTTTTCCACCTCTTAAAATCTGTTTCAATTTCTTTCAAAAGTGTCTTATAGTTCTCTGTGTATAAGTCTGTCACGTTCTTTGTTAAGTT